>PISW01008474.1:0-73350 GCA_004023785.1 Mungos mungo
TGCGTGTCCAACTTTGGCTCAGGTCATGGTTTATGGGTTCGAGCCCCACATGAGGCTCTATGCTGACCACTAGCTTAGAGCCTAGAGCCTGCTTCAGATTCTGTGTCTCTTTCTCTCTCTGCTCCTCCCCTGTTCATTTTCTGCTTTTAAAAATAAATAAATGTAAAAAGAAAATTAAAAAAAGAGAAAAATATATTCTTAAGGTTCTTATGTGCTAATAATGATTTGCTCATTGCAAATTATCTTTATTTATTCATTAAAACAATTTCTCTATTAGTAGATTATACTTTAACAACTTTCTGTATTCTTTCCTACTTATGTGACGATAGTAAAACTGTATATTTTTAAAAAAATATTTTGTCATTCAGATTTCTTTCTAACAAGAAGTGGTCTTCTGATTTTGTGCGTTTTGGAGATTAGACCAGAGGGGATATCCTGTTCATGAAGGAACACTAGGCAAGCATTTCAATTTCTATGGTTTTCAGGAAACATTAAACATATGCAGAAAAAGTCAATATCCTTGATGGTGCCAGTGTACTTGCAGTAGTTCCATTGGCTTGGGGAAAAAAATAGAATTTATCCCCTCTCTAGCTTCTGCTTGATTTTATATCTAATATCATACGTTTGGTGACAATTGTCTTCACTCATTGTATCTATTAACTCCAGATTTCTACCTCCTAATTGTTTGCTTGAAAAGGATGAAAAATAACACAAAATTTGCCCAGAAAGCCTACATTCTTTCTTATTCTTTATGGCATATATTTTATTAAAAATAAAATAGCAGAACCCATATTTAGTGTCTTGGCTATGGCAAAGTTGTTTAAATCCAAATGTTTAGATATTTATGTTTCTGAGAAGGGTAGTTTCAGATGCATCAGAGAAATAACAAATCCATATAGACCATTTAGTTAACATTTGTACTAGATAATAATTTACTGGCCAGGTTTTGAATATAAATATTATTTCTGTTAAAATATCTGTTATAAATCATCTGATTTCACCATGGTGTATGCCTTCATAGACAATGAAGAAAACTGTTTAGCTTGGTTATCTCAACTTTCTTTTTTTTTTTTTTTAAGTTTTAATTATTTAAGTAATCTGTATACCCAATGTGGGGCTTGAACTCATGACCCTGAAATGAAGAGTTGATTGCTCTTCCAACTGAGCCAGCCAGGGGCCTAGCTTTATCAACTTTCTAACGGGTAGAGCTGTCCAACAGAGCAATTAGACTGGTCGTCTGGGAAAAGTGAGTGCCTTCATGACTGGACACCAGGCAGGGGCTGCAAGGCCATCTATCAGGGACTCTGAGGACAACATTCCGTCTGGAAAGAAAGGCTGTCCTGGAAAGGCAGTATTGCCGACAGCCACAAGAGTTTACATCCAGCTCCTGTGACTTTGTAGTGCCGGCATCACTAAATCTCGAGAGCCCTGCTGTTACTCATTTCTTCAAGCAGCAGTTCTTCCAGAAATGCCAGTCTTTGCTAGAGCAGGAGACTTTACTGAGCTGCAGGTTAGACACATGGGGACCATTCTGTTCATTCACTGACTAGCTGGACCCGTGAGCAAGAGGCTTCTTATCTGTGCATTAATCCATGTGCTAATCTAATTAATTTAGAATCAATTCTAAATTAATTGATGGGGTGAACTGATTCCTGATGTGGTCCCTTTCCTCCTCACATCCACTGGTTGTCTCAGAGTCTGCTTCCGTGTGGTCTCTAACCCCACTCAGCTCTGCAGAGATGACTAGACAAGAGTATCTGGCTTCTCACCTTCATCGTGTCTGTCTGCTTCTTTTGCACTAGAGCAATACAGTTTCAAAGAGATCTGATTTGTTATCGTTCAGTTATTATAAATTGTCTGATTTATTATTGTTGGCATAACACTAAAGGATTGAATTAACTACTCTAAAACTATTTTTCAAACACCTAAGTATTTACTGAGTACTTACAATGTGCAGACAGCTAGATGTTCAGTGCCCGTGCTAGGGTAATTATGTTAAAATAACAGATTTGGGGCTCATTGTAAAGTGCCTACAGTCTTGGAGATACAAAGTCATATAGAGAAAAACATCTAACCACAGGAGGGCTGCTTCCTAACTTCATTTTGTTACAGTTCACATGTCAGCCCTTAGAAAGGCTATCACTGACCACTCTAAACCAAGTAATACCAATGAATACTTTCTATCCCCTCTCCCTACATGGGGATCTTTCTCTACATGAAACTTACCACTACCTGACAATCCATATCTGTTTGCTTTTTGTTTTGTTATTTGCTTGTTGCTTTTCTACTTTATTAGATTTACGTTTTATGAGGCTAAGGATTTAGGCTATTAATTACTATATCCTTGATGTCTAAAACAATAGCTGGCACAATAAATATTTGTTGAACAAAGAAATGAATGGTATGTAGTACATGTCCAGAGAAAATAAGCTTTCTCTAAAAATAGCTGAAATAAAAACATAGACAATTCCAACCCCAAACTCCAAGAAGATAAATTATTATGGACACTTGCCTACCTCTTAAGGATGGGTGAGAAATTCTAGGTAGTGGCCAAGCAGGGATGAGAGAAAATTCTTAATTTGACTCTAGGATACTTAAAATAGAGCTTGAGAGGGGGTAACAAAAATACACAGTCTGCCAACCCAACCCTCTATGACCCTTGCAATATGCACTGGTTGGTCTGTCCATACAGGTTTAGGGAGGCATCTAAGGAGGAAACCTACAAAACAAGTAGTGGTTTGGAAGGAAAGGTGGGAGGCTTTACAGAAGCTGACAGCAGTTGAACAGAACCGCACCTTCACCTGAAGTTTCCCCTGCCCCTCTGGGTACAAGACCGTTGGCACACTGTTCTCCCTAGAACAAGGCGGGCAGCTTGGTGACCATATTTCAGGGCCACATCAATGGACTTCAAAGTGGGTTCTAGGACTGGATCCTTTCCTTTATTTTCATGCAGTTATGGATAAACACTGAATTTACTTTTATTCTTGGAACTTAAAAAATGATGTAATTTTGAGAGTTCATAAAACCCAGACACCATGACACCAGTGCATTGAAACCAGAGCAGGACGGTTTCAGTGGTTTTTGTCTGGGGTGTGCTATGTTGATAAAGTAGGAGCTAAGATCTTTTGACCCTCTGAGTGTCCTTCACAGACATTTTCCAATGCTGTAGGAGTGACAAATTTTTTCAGCGTCATAAGAGACTGAAAAGTGTAAGAGAAAAGGCAGTAGAGGCACAGAGGTAGCGAATGGGTTGGCTCATTTGGGTTGCTCTTAGCAAACTGGTCAAGCTCTCCCTCTCCCTGGCCCAAGGGGAATGCAGTGTTTGACTTTACCTGCCACATGATCCAGCGGTTTTAGGAAAAGATCATTTGGGTCTTCGGTTGAACAGTCCTGTTGCTATTTCTAGCTGATACAGAGTGGGACCGCATCCCCTCGCACTCTCAGGCTGGCTGGTGTTAATGAGGCCAGTACTGTGGGTTCAGTTCTGCTTAGTCGACTTTGCATGAAGAACTTGACTCTCCAGCGGGCAAGCCCCTCGAGGCTGCTCAGGCCTTCTGCGTTTGTGATGTTACTCCAAACTGGAGTACTACCAGTCTCCAGAAGAGAATCTAGGCATGTCCTCTTCAGTCCAAAGGGCAGGCCAATAAATTATTAAAGATCTGAATTTGAAAATGTTGCTTAAAGCAAGAGGGAAAGTATTTGTGAGAAGAGCACAGGGCTACATGTTTGTGATCCTGCCCTCCCTCTGGTTTGGCTGTATGTATATGTTTGTGTAAACACAGAACCTCTACACCCTTGTTTGCTTATCTCTAAGAGGAGGCTGGTTAGTGCTTCTCAGCTTTTTAAACCAAATTACCTTTAACGGAAAACAGTAAAAACATATGGATACAATTGCCCCATCTGAGGGTACCAAATGGTTCACGAGTTCTCCTTAGCCTACAGAATATTACAAATTCTTCCACTTGACATTATAACCTGGTTCTGACTTATCCTTCTCTGCTGCTGTGACATGTGCCCATTGTTTCTTGTCTTTGTGCCTTTGCTTCATTGTCCCCTCAGCATGGAATATTCCTGTACTTTTCCCTATACTTCTTCATGCAATGTATCTTTAAAGCCTGGTTCAAATGTCATTTCCTCTGAAAATTTTCTTTGATTCCCTCAGAAAAAAATCCCTTTTCTTTAGCTGAACCTTGCCTTTCTGTGACAAAACTCTCTACTTAGTTATTGCATTTACCATCTTATCTCCTCTGCTAATTTGTGTTTTTCTTGGGGATAAGCATGTCCCCATTTCCATTTCACTATTTCCCCACTACTTCCAAATCTAACACAGGATTTTGTGTATAATTGTATTTCCATTAAATTTTGTTGAAGCCTTAAATGGGTTAAGCAAGAGAGTAGTGGTGGAACCATAATGATCCATCTGAATTGCTGGAAAAGTAAAAGAAATTGACCTGTTGATCTTTCATTAATACTATAGCCTTTATAAAAATTCCGTAAGTGAGGTTTCCTTAACCCTTCACAGTTTATGTTCTTTTTTTTTTTCTATATATGGTTATATTCTGTTCGTAATGCAGCATTTGCAGGTACACATAATTCTGGTATTAACCATCTGGAGTTAGCTCAGACTTTGGGAGTTAAGATTACAGTTTCCAACAAGACCGCCTTCATTCTGAAGTGAAAGTTTGGGGACCCAAGGCCACCTGCACTTATGACCACCTGGCTATAATTTGGGGTTCTTATGACCCCCTCAGGGTGGACATTCACTAAAATGACTCACAGAATTCAGGAAAGTGCCATAATTATGACTACAGTTTCATTATAAAGGCTATACATCAGGACAAGCTAAATGAAGACACACAGGATGAAGTCTGGTAGGGTTCCAAATGCAGAGCTCCCACTGTCCTCTCCCCATGCAGTGAGGGGATATCCCCCTCAGCACACTGATGTGTGTCACTAGCCGGGAGGCTCTTCTGAGTTCAGTTTTTATTGAGGCTTCATTAAGTAGATGTGACCAATAAATCATAGGCACACGATTAGACTCAGTGACCAGTTAGTTCCCTTTGCTCTCCAGTGTCCAGGAGGCTGGCCCGGTAACACATGGCTCAAAGCCCTAACCCTCTAATCACATGGTTGGCCTTTCTGGCATGATCAGCCCCCAGCCTGATCCTTGAGCTTTCTCCTTAGCAGAAATTCAGAGATGGTCTGGGAGCTATGGGGAACAGATACTTCTAGCAATTGGGAAATTCCAAGGAATTAAAACACTCAGTCCTAGCAACTTGGGACAAAGATCAGAAAAATTCTTCATTATACAGCAGTGGGAAATAGAGTATTATCCACATTTTACAGGTGGCGCTGGGGGAGAAGTGACTCGTTCAGTGTCACGAGCCTGCATAATAATGGAGCCAGAGCTTCAGCCCCAAACCTCTGACTTCAAGTGTCTTTCTACTACACCATGATGGCTTCTCGACAGGAAGGGCAAATTTGCATCATCAATGATGATGACAACTATTTCAGCCTTCAAATTCTTTGAGTAGCAGGTTTGAACTCAATGTTCTCTTGGGAACCATAATCACTATTCCCAGTGTTTATCAAGAGCTCCTCCTCCTTTGGTCTGAGGCTCATGAATGCAGAGTGTGAAGTTGGCAGCCCATTGACCAGGAGGCCCACTGTACACACTGTTTTGCAGACTTTGCAGGTGAGACACAAGCCAGAGCTACACTCTTTGTTGAGCTGTGGGGAGCAATTGAGCAAAGGAGTCATAAATATTCAATTTTAAGTGTCTGTTTTTCCTGTAGGAAAACCTCCATTCAAGATCAGAGCACCTGTTATTGGGAAGCTATCTATCTGTCCAGTCTATCCATCTAATCTCCCTCTCCATCCCCCATCCCCAAATCATCTATCTGTGGACCAGTTTCTAACAACCCTGAAGACTGAGTGTGGCATGGCCTGCTTTTTGTATGGGGAAGGAGGAGTAGGTAAGGTTGAAGATCTCAGGCATGGCTGGAATACAAATTGCTGATGTTTTTCCACATTGCTGTCTTCTCCCTCCCTCCCTTCCTTATTTCCCGCCTCCTCCCCCAGGGCCTCCTAGTCCCTTTTTCCTTTCTCAGTTTTCACAATGCTTTTTTTGCTTCTTTTCCTCAGGGAGACATCACCCTCAGTATATAAGACTTCCTGTGTGCCAGGTGCAATTCTATGTGTGTTGTATCTATTAATACCAGGATCCTCACTATCATTATCCCATTTTACATATGAAGAAACTGAGGCAAAGAGATGTTTAGTGAACTTTCCAGGGCCTCTCAGCTGGTTAATAGTTGATCTGAGTTTCAAACTTTGCAATCCTTATAAGATAGAGAAACTGAAGAACTTCATAAAAATCTGCTCTTTGCTTTTTTTTCTGCTTCTGTTCTTACTAGGGCTTGCATCCTCCCTTTACACATGCCTCATAATGCAAAAAACGTGTGTCCTCCTTGTAAGGAATAAGGAGTTAATGCTTTCTCTAGAATAGATAACATCTAATGAACGACCATGTGAGAAAGAGTGGATGAAGCCATTATGTGGGCATTCCGGACCACCAGCACTGGATATCCAGGTTCTGAGACCCCTGGCTCAAAGGAAGAACACCTGGCCCTTGTCTTAGTTCTAACTGGTTCCTGGATGCCCGAGAGGACATATTCACCAGACCACAATCTTCAATAAAACTCTAGACCCTGAACAAACACAGGACTCTCTCTCCTTTCCTTTCTGAGTCTCCTAGATACTGTTCATACCTGTACTCTCTCTTTATCTTTAATGAACCCTGCTTTCACCTCCTACAGCTGGGACCCACTCCCCTGGTCCTGCAGGACCACTCTGGTACCCAGAGTGCCCAAGTTTGGGCTCTCAGCCATCCCACTAAACTGCCTTGATTAAACAAAAAGAACTTTACTTTTGAAAGTCATGTGAATTTGGGTTAAATTGCTCTCTTTACTCCTTAAGGCTGTGGGACACCTGTGGGTCAGGTTGTGTAAACTGCCAGAGACTCAGTTATTATCTTATAGACAGAGTAAACCAAGCGTTCCTTGATTTGGAGCCACCAGGACAGAATGAGAAGCAGTGTCCTATGCATGGGTAGTGTGCTCTCCACTCATGTCCATTTCTCCTTCCCCCTTGCACAGAGGAGTAGAAGGACCACTAGAAGGGATTGCTCATCCCCCTTGAGACCTGTGCCCAGCCCTGGACACACAGTCAGGTTACCATCTTCCAGAGAAGCAGCTCCCACCAAAACAGCCTTCTGAAGCTGCACCCACCAAGGAGCTGGCTCTGGCTCCTTATCACATCCCCTCAGCTGTGCCCAAGTCACTGCAGAGGAGGAAATGACTTGTTTCTTTTTAACTACAATTTTCAAGAAACTGAGCTGCAGTGCCTGGAAAACCCAGATATGTCAAGTCACAGTACAGAAATCTGTTTCACTCTCCCTTGGGCTATTTTTCTTTCTGTCTATGATGCTTACAGTTTCTGCAGCAGACAGATTGTGGGCAAGAGCCTGTGACACAGGCTTTTTCACCTGGGAAGCTCAGTAGAGACCAAAGTAGGCCACTGGCATTTGCCCCCTGACCTCAACTGTACAGCTCAGCACAGGGACCAGTGGTTGTGATGTCTTTTGGTTGAAAGTTTATCTCTGTGGGCTTTACTGCTTTTATGGAGACTCTCTTACCCCTCAAGGCCAAGCTCAAGTTACAGCCTGACTGAGGAGTGTCCTGGTTCTATCCAACAGAAACAATTGCCAGTGTCTTTGATTAACTATCTTTGTTCTACTTGATCTTTGGTGTTTCACTTTACTCTCTTTGAGATTAACAGCAGAGCCATTGCCCTATTCCTTTCTTTGTTGAGTCCCTAGACCCTTGCTTGGTACTTACCAATTTCTCTAATAGGTGATTGTTAAATCAAATGGTTGTTGGGTGCCTGGATGGCTCAGTTGGTTGAGCATCCAATTCTTAGTTTCGGCTCAGGACATGATCTGTTTGTGAATTCGAGCTGCACATCAGGCTCTGTGCTGACAGCACAGAATATGCTTGGGATTCCCTCTCTTCCTCTCTTGCTACCCCTCCCTTTCTCTCTTTCTTTCTCTCTCTCAAAATAAATAAATAAACTTAAAAAAACAAATGATTGTACACATCTGCCTGCTTTTGTGCCTTTGCAAAAATTAGTATTGTTCCAGAACTTTCTACTGTCTAAGAAGTCATTGAAGGCATTCAGGCCATTGTTCCCAAGGAGTTTCTTTGACCTATTTTTAATTTTTTCTCCAAACATTGAGGTAGTCCAGCAGCGTGGAACAGCAGTGAGTTTGGTAGCAGACAGACCTGTTTTAGAATCATGATTCTGCCATTTCAACCTTGGGCACATGTTTCACCATCTTTGAGCCTCATTTCACAGCTGTAAAATGGGGTGATGGCAACCAGAGAGCCCATCAAGCAGGTGTGTGGGTTAGAGAAGGGCGTCCTCTATGGCCTAGTGGCCCTATGCTTGGTGCTTGCTTCCTTGGCTGGTACATCTCTAAACCATTCAAGGCAGCTTTAAAAAAAATGTTTCATTTAAAAGTTTTAAAATGTAATATCTACTCCCAATATGGGTCTCAAAATCATGACCCTGAGATCAAGAGTCATATGCTCTACTGACTGAGCCAGCCAGTCAACTTTTATTTATTTATTTATTATTATTTTTTAAAATAGTTTATTGTCAAATTGGTTTCCATATAACAACCAGTGCTCTTCCCCACACAGCCCTCCTCCATTACCACCACTTCTATTTATTTAGTTATTTGTCTGTTTTATTTAGCTATTTATTTATTTATTTGTTTCATTTATAATAGTTTATTGTCAAATGGATTTCCATATAACACCCAGTGCTTCTCCCCACAATTTAAAGTTTATTTATTTATTTTGAGTGAGAAAAAGCGAGTGAGCAGGGGAGGGGCAGAGAGAAAGAGAGAGAGGGAGAGAGAGAGAATCCAAAGCAAGCTCTCTACTGTCAGTGCAATGCCTGATGTGGGGCTTGAAATCATGAACTGTGAAATCATGACCTGAAATCAAGAACTGGACCCTTAACAGACTGAGCCACCCAGGCACCCTTCAAGGCAGCTTTTAAGGGACCTCCCTCACAGGGTCGGCGTCAAGGCTAAATGAGATTACGTGAGTAAAGAGTGCGCAGAAAGCAAGAAGTGAAATTGCTTTGCTTTTGGTGACCAGAGTGCAAATAACACTGTGTTGTTGAGGCCATATATCTACTTTCCTCTGACCACCTCCAGTCCCCCAACCCCAATCCATACCGTGGGAAAGTCCTGGGCAACACTAAATAGATCAGCAGTAATTTGTCGCTGTATGCCCACATCTCCTCTGTGGGTGTTGTGCCCTCCACCCCACTTCAGGAGCCCTGTTGTCCCCCATACACTTCAGGAGCCCTGTGCCCCCCCCCCTCAGGAACTCTGTTTACACCCCCATTTCAGAAGCTCCATGCCCCCACCACTTCAGGATCCCTGTGCCCTCCCCCTCAGGAGCCTGTGCACACCCCCTCAACACTAAGGAGCCCTGTCACCATTGTTCTCCTTCCTCTTCACTCTCCCTCAAAGAAATTGTTTCTGGAAAGAAGTCGATCTCAGTAGTTAGAGCCTTTGAGCCATTTTCTTTCTAATTATGGACTAGCAGCCTTTCTGTGCTGCTGGAGGTAGCTCTGGCATTCAGGAACATATGTGGTAGCTATTTGGGAACTGTGGACCCATTCCTGGATCACAAAGTACTTGCTTCTTCTGAGGCATAAGGCAGCTCTGAAAATGGACCCTAGCAAGGCCAGTATCTTACTGGCTGAAACACATTCTCCCGGTCCCCTGCAGATGCATGGCATTTTCATAATCACATCTTTACCAGACCCTAAAATAAGCCAACGAACGTTAAAATGAGCAGTGTGCACACCAACATTCCCTCCGTATGTATCCCTGACTCCACCCCGCAGCCAGCCTCACACAGGCCTGTTTGCGTTTCTCTCCTTTTCTCCAATTTCTCCAGTTTATCTCTAGAGAACGGTCAGGATTGCTCACATCTTTGTCCCTGAAGCTCTTATTTTCAGACCAAGTAGAGAGAGTGGTAGGAGAGCAGATGCCACTTTCTTCCTGGCTCCCGGATGCGCCCCGAATCCCAGACCAGAGCCACACGGAAGTGCACTGAGACCGAGGTTTCAGGACACTAGAATCTCCCAACCTCACCAGAATCATGTGAGGGGATTGCTAATGGAGGACGAGATTGCAAGCTTCCTTAACAGTGCTTCTGACACAGAGAAAGTGCTGGCATTTTACATGTTGAGTGTCCCAGTGGACCAAGCAAATCTTGAATGAAGACTTGAAATGTTTCTTGTTCCTGTAGCCAGCCATTGTCATGTATGGTGGTTAAATTTACCTTTGGGGAATAAGCTTAGGAATTTCCTGAGCTTGCACGGATGGGTTAACAAGGCACAGAGAATTAGAAAGCAATAGGATGAACTCACCCAAGTTTGGGTAAACAAGATTAGGTAAATAAGATTAGGTAAGTGGCCAAAGCTCCCCCCAACCCCCATAGGGCAAATGAGGCAAAGGCCTCCAATATAGGACAAACATATAGGAATAGGGAATCTCTGGATGTAAACATCCAATATTAGGTAAATAAGATTGGGTAAATGGGGCAAAGGCTCCCAGTATAGGACAATGGGAGGAAGCTGCTTTCACAGGAAGGAAGATCAAATTAGATAAACCGGTAAAAAAGGCTTTAGACTGCAGCAGGGTGAAGTTGCCCAGGGCAGAGTTCATTAGCAAAAGAAAGATGCCTGTTGACCCTGAGGCGACTTGCTCTGTAGTTTTTCATCCATAGGCCAGTTTAGGCAAACAGAGGTGGGGCTTCATGTCTGCCCGGTTCCAGGATTTTGTTTTGTATTGACCCAAACCCTTAACACCGCACATCTTCAAAAATCCCCTTTCCCCCATGCCCATGAGTTAATGTTCACAGTTTCATTGTTTCTTTGTACATGTCCATCACGCAGGTAAGCCTTCTGATCTTAATAAAAACGGAGCAAGGACCCTTATTAGGGGCTCTTGTCTCCGCCCAGACTTTAGCCTCTCTTGCATTTTTAGTCCATCGTCTGGCTATCTTGTTTGACACAGAACTCCAGACCCAGAGTCTATGACATTTACCCATTTTTTTTTTAATGCTACATTTTAATGTTAGCCTACTGTTAGTATGGCAGGGTCATGAAGGTAGATGATCTGGATTTGAATCTTGACTCCTCCAACCATGTGGCTGTGCCAATGTGGGCAAATTTATATGTCCACCTCTTGGGTTTCTTTTCAGCAAAATGTGGGCAGTAGCGGTGCCTACTTTATCAGATTATTATAAATGTTCAGTGAAATAATGCATGGAAAAGGCATAACACAATGCCTGGCGTATTGTCAAAATTCCCATAACTGTTAGTTGGCTGTTATTATGAGAGAGAATAGTGACAACCCAAAAGGTTCTCTCTCAGCCTGGGGAGGGTTCGTCTGAAACACAATTTTATGTCAAGCATATGCCCTGGAGTGTGGGAGAGATTTTCCCTGCTTTGCTATCTCTCTGCAACACCATGTTGTGGAGTTCCTGAGTGCAAAGCTCTGGGTGTTAGTTCTGATTCTGTCCAAGACTGGAGTCTTGGGCCCTTCAAATAAGTGGTCTTGTCCTTAGTTCCCTACTCTGCAAAACCAAAGAGTCAGTTGAGATGAACTCTATGGTCCTTTCCAACTACAAAGCCTGTGGTTCTTTGTTCCCACTCAGCATCTCTGGCTCCTGGAAGAGATGGAGTCTGGACTCTGATCCAGAAGGCTGCCTGACATGTTGGCGAGGAGCTGGGAGGCCGGGTTGCTGCTGTTCTTGCCTTTGATCACTCACATTTTTTTCAGCAAATTGGTTTTGTGAGCTTGGACTTCACATCTTTGCCTGGGCAGGTGGCCTTACAACACTGGGTTCCCAGGCAGATAGTTCAGTGTGGAGAACTTCCTTCAGACAGAAGCCAGAGGCCTCGGTGGGTCTCTTTTCTGCAGCCCTCTATCTCTCACTCCCTGGCTCTTGAGGGGTCCACAGTGTTAGAAAGTGAATGTGAGGCATCGAGTCTGACTCCCGAGTTGTGTTCTTGGGCAATCTGCTTTGCTGTATTAGTAATACTGAGTTCTAAAAGCTCTGACAATTAGCCCATGGAGATATATTAATCTAAGGTCTGTGTGAAAATTAGTCTATGTGGAGTAACTTCCTATAAAACAGAAATACATCACCACATAAATGAGTACAGTGAAACAGACAGAGCCCAGGGGGCCCCAGAGTCATTTATGGTAGAAATTCCTCCACTCCACTCTGGGGTCAAAAGGCCCCCAAAGAAGTCAGAGCCACACTTTGACACATGGTGAGGGAGTGGTGGTTTTTGTCCTTGTTTCAGGGCATGGAGGAGCTTGCTAGGGAGGAAGGCTATGCATGTGGCACCAACTTGTGTTACCCTCCCCAGGGCAACTCCAGGAGATCTCATCTCAGTTTCCTACAAGAAGCAATGGTGGCAGTTGGGCTGCCCTGGTGCTGCTCCAGCAGGGTGGCCCCCAAATGGAAGAGTGAACTGTGAGGGATACTGGGGACCATTGTCATAGGCTCCATACCGTTAGACTTTTCAGGGGGTCTTATGGTCGTCCCTAGTGGCGTCAGGCAGCACTGTACACTTTGGATTTGGGGGTCTTAGGGTCTAAGCAGCTGCAGTTTTCTTGTCTGTCTGATTGAGCAAAGACTCTCCAAGATGACACCGTAATTCTTGTCTGGTCCTTAAACCTTGAGAGGTAGAAAGGAAGCTTCAAGTGGCTCGTCTAAAGAATAAAAAGTTTGGGGGCAGTGGTTGTTCCCAGAGCCCATGGATACAAGGCTTTTCAGTGCACTCATCATATGTATATAACCCAGCCATTAGCTCTGGATTCAGATTTATGTGGACATAACCATTTACGTGGACATCCAGACTTCAGCAATTGCATCAAAGGCTTATGTTTTGTCATTGTCTCTAGCTCTGAGTTTCTGGTGTCAGTGAATGAGTTTAGTTTCTAGATCATGCTTTATGTACAGTGCCTGTTCCACACTGGTCAGTCTGGCTAAGGAACTCAGCTGTCTTTTATGACCATATATGCACACACACACACACACACACACACACACACACACAAGGTCTTTGGGTTTAGCAGACTTCACTGAAGGATTGAAGGCCAGGAGAAAAAGCAAAAAAGTGTGACATTTATTTTGAGCAATGTAGCAATTTCAAACTCATTATGAAATGCCTTTGTAATGAAAGGCCCTTTGGATAGTCTACTTTTTTTCCCTTTAGTTATTTACTTACTTTTGAGAGAAACAGCACAAGTGGGGGAGGGTCAGAGAACAAGGGAGACAGGGAATATGAAGTGGGCTTTGCACTGATGGCAGAGAGACCAATGCAGGGCTTGAACTCACGAACTGAGATCATGACCTGAGCTAAAGTCAGACACTCAACAGACTGAGCCACCTGGGCACCCTGTGAACAGTCTGCCCTCTTAACTGACCAGTCTCTGTCCTTGTTTCCTGTTTACTTGGTTTGTTTTCTCTGGCTCCTCATGTACTCAGGGTTTCATCTTTTTCACTGGTGATTTTTAAGTTTTTATTTAAGATGGTTTCATTTCTAAGGGGATTCTGATGCCAGATGTTCAGATCATCGCCATACATTCCTACCTGCAACAATATACAACCAGAGCTGGTTTCTGATCTAGACAGTGAGACAGAGGTCAGTGTCGTACATGCTTCCTTCTATTTCATCTCCAGCTATTATGGGATAGCCTTTTAAGCAGCTGATTATCTTGTATAGTCCATGCATCTTCATGGCCAGAGTGGGTTACCCCTGGAATCTCATTCTCAGCTGGTGTCTGCTTATCCTTCTCTGATGTGCTAACTGATAGCCCTTCTGTGATTTTGGCATCTGCTTTAATTCCTGGGTGGGGGGGCTCCGCACTCACTTCCCCTTCTTGCTCCTCCCGGCCTTCAGTTAGGGGAAGCCCCTACCAACCCCTTCCCCCGTCGTCTTCCCTTTTCTGGATTCTATACCCACAGAGGCATTGGATGCAGGTGGTACATGTTCGTGGTCTCAGTGAATGGACAGATGTCTGAGGACTCCCAGGCCAGCCAACTGTCATTTTTCTGGGTCTCCCTTCCTCAAAAAAGTGCACTGGGTATTTTTTTCATGAAAACTTTCTTTTATCCTCATCAGTTAGTAGAAACTTTTTGAGAATCCTGTAAATTTTAGTAACTGTATATTAGTTACTATAAACTATTATATTGTACCTATAGTGAAGTCTCTATGTTACTGTTTTGGGTGAGTATAACTGGAATGTTCCTTTTTGCTATGTGATGTTTATATAGTTTCTAGAAACTTGGCTACAGACTCTTATTTTGGCCCTGAAGGACCCTCTCATTGGTTTTTACATTGCTCAGAAACCAGTGAATAAGTTACTGTGAACACTTAAAATAGCCTAATGTCCTCCCCCACGCAGTGTACAGGGGAGCTGACTCACCACAGGGGAAAGTCCACATCTTGAGTATTAACTATGGTCAGAAAAGAGGTAAATCATGCAGCTTCATCACGTCAAAGTAGTTCTTGATCTTCAGGAGTCTCTGCGAACAGAACTTGCGACAGAAGCTGGGTTGACTGCAAGGCCCCTGGGTGATCCATGTGGCCTGCTGTCTGGGTTCCTAGGCCTGCATTCTACCCTGCGGATGGGGAGAGACATGATTTCCAAACTCTGTGATGAGATAGCACTGGGGTAGGGGGTGTGTGGGAAATACCCATCACCTCCAATGGCCCAGAGAAACCACTGCTGCAGAACAAAAGTTCCCTTCTCTTGCCAGGGTGTCTACAAGGGGTTGAGAGCAGGGCCAGAGGGGTGTGTGTATGTGTGTGTGTGTGTGTGTGTGTGTGTGTGTGTGTGTGTGAGTCCAAACTCACTGTCAGGGGCCGCTGGGTGAGAGTTGGGGCTGGGGGCTGAGGAAAAAAGGAAATACTCACAGGCGAGCAGAATGAGGAATGTTGTCTGGTGATTTGAGATGTTTTTCTAGGAGAGAAGGTGGGTTTTCCTCCACTTTGCAGGGGGCTGCTCAGTGATGGGGGAGGAGGAAGCTGGGCTATAGGCTTAGTGTGAGGCTGTGTGAGGAGGGCATCGTGACATTTGTCACGGCATTTGTGTAAGGGCTGTGCTGCACGTCAGGGTCTTAGAAGAGCAGGGGCATCATCGCCAGACCAGCATGTGGAATCTGCCTGGGGCACGGGCTTGGGTAGCACACTTCGTATACTCGCCTGGCCCAGGGCAGCCAGCAGGGGGCGACACAAATTCCTTGACTCAGATTTTAGTTCCAATGATGACCCCATCTTCACTGTCACTTCTTCAAGCAGCATCCACTGATGCCTCACAGTAAATCAAATATCCTGCACAGTATTAACAGCTATAATTTCCCTTATTGTTGAAATCAATCAATTCTACATCCACCTGTTTATTATCTATCACTCATCTGCACAGTTTTGTTCTACGAACATATCTATCCCATTCAGCACTGAATCTCAAAGCCTGGTGTGGCCTAATAATTATTTGTTGAGCAAATGGATACATTAAATAAATACTCACCGGGCACCAATGTTGTGTTGGGGCTGAGGTAATTGCTTTGGCCCACCTTGCCAGTGGCTCACAGGCTGGTGGTGGAGAGATGCCAGGAACAACACAGGCTCCATGGGAATGAGCCCTAGGACAGGAACAAAGAGGTTTCGGGAGACAATGGCAGTTAGTAACTCTTGTTTATGATGGTCAGTTACAAATACTGAATAAACCAGTTCATCAATCTTTGCAACCAGGCTGTGAAGGTTGCAGAAGGAGTTTTATAATTTTTACGAAAAGGGAAACCAATAATCAGAGATGACCTGAGATTTGCACAAGGTGGTGGTGTCAGATTTTCCCCCCGGGACAGTGATTCCTCATTCTTTATGAGACAGATCTTGAGGCATGAGAGAAAGTTGATTTTTAGAAATTAGTGAAGAGAATGGAAAGAGATATCCAAGGAAGATGCAATATTAGTAAAATCATGGCTGTTGAACATTCCACGTGGGAATCACAACACCAAGAATATCAGGGAACATTCTAGAAGGAAATGTAAATTATCTAGCCCAGGCCCTTTATTTTATAGCTGAAGAAACTGAGGGAGCCCCTGAGAGGCTTAGTCTGTTAAACGTTTGATTCTTGGTTTCCACTTGGTCATGTTCCCAGGGTTGTGGGATTGAGCCATATGTCAGGCTTTACACTGAGCATGGAGCCTGCTTCACATTTTCCCTTTCTCTCTCTCATTCTTGCTCTTCCCTGCTCACCTATGCTCTCTCTCTCAAAACTAACACACACACACACACACACACACACACACACACACACACACACAAGAAAGTGAGGCCCAGAGAGAAGAAGGTGCCCAATCCACAGAAACAAAGCTGCTTATGTGAAAGGGGCTAGCTAGAACCAGGCTTTTGGCTGCTTGAAACATCACATCTGTCCCATAAGATGAATCCTTTGAAGTGGGTTCTATCATTATTTACAATTGGGGAAATTGGCCTTGGGAGGGTGAGCAACTTATCTAAATTCATATTGCTACTGATGGAGGGAGCTGGGACTTAATCTGGGTCTTGGATGATCCAAGGTCTATGCTCTTAGCTGCTTAGTTACGGTCTTCCAGGTCTTCCAAAATGGTTTGGAAGCTGTTTCATAGAGAAAACATCATAGTACAGAAGCCAGTGGCAGAGCGAGCTCGCATCTACGTCTTGGGACAGAACTGAAAGGTGGAGTGGTTCCTTTCTCTTACATTATAGTTAGTGTTATTTTAGGGCCTCGGAGAAGGCTCTCCTTCCTAATAAAGTCCCGTCACACCTTTCAGCTCTGTCAGGAATTCTATTAACTTGGATAAAGAATTTTTATTTCACAAGAGAATGCTCTCAGCCTCATTCTGAACAAAGGAGGCAATTCACAGCTTGTCATTTATTATCACTAATTGTAACTTGAGTTTTGAGCATGTTGCATTTGAGGCAGAGATGTTGAATGAACTTCAGGACATAGGAGCAATAATAAAGTTAACTAATGTGTATTCCGTGCTGCATTAGGGCCAGGCCCAGGCCCAGGGCATACATATGCTGTGTACAATCTTTCACATGCTTTATGGAGTACTGTCTGGTTTTACTCCCTTTTTAAAGATGAGGAAACCAGAGTATCAAGAACTAAGAACATTACCCTAGGGCTACAAAGTCAGTAAATGGTGTATCTAAGGTGAGAACTCAGGCACGCTGTCCATACTGTTAACCACTATGTGGGTCCAGAGCTCAGGACAGGCCATGGAAAGTTTTAATATGTTTGATAATGAGAGACATTACTAAGAAGTGGAAACAGCCCATTAGGTCAGTAAATTCTTGATATTACTTTGTTTCAATAGAGGTGGGAAACTGTGGCATTGTTTATTTTCAGGGTGCTTTTTTGGTCTAGTTTATGAAGTTTAGAAAAGTGTGGGAAATTCTGCGACTTTATCTCAAACACATGCAAAACCTCATGCCACTTACCCTCACATTTCAACTTTTTCCTAGTTCTTGCTCCCAGTTTCAGACTGGAGATTCTCCGTTGGCAGCTGTGATTTTTGGGATTCCATTTCCAGTGCTTTCTCTGATAGTTTGCTGGTGGCCACTGTCACGGTGGACTGGGACTTCACTAAAGTGGACACAATGTGTCACTTAGCATCCACCTCCTATGTCCAAAAAGTCATGAGGGTTTGATTATCTGGAAGGAAGGGAGGGGAGGAGGGATATTCTTTTGAAAGCTTAAATGTGGAGGTTGGGACTAGAGGAAGTCACGGACCTCAGGTTAAAGCACGTGGATAAGGGCCCTCAGCATTGTCAAAAATTCCCTGTTACTTGGGGCTTTGTGGCACCATATCGAGTCCATGGCCTTTGGAGGTCAGCAGTGTCCGGTTAACCTGAGGGATATGCTGTCTTCAAAGGGCAGATGGCTGAGGTGGGTCTGGCCTCAGTCAAGAACAAATGGATTTTGTGATAGCTGTGAGACCTACCAGAGTTTGTGATAGCTATCCGATGGCTCTGTGCTTAGGTTAAAAATAAAGTACTGTTGAACACTGAGGGACTTCAAAGCTCCACAAAAATAGAGTGTACTTGTAGGGAAGGGCCATTTTCTGTCATGCACTGGTTGAAGAGTTCAAAGAGGAACTGAGCACAAGATGCACAGCACGGAGGCTGATTTGATGTCTGTCATGCACAGGGAGAGGAGAGGCTTTGCGGAGGCTGATTCTTAATGCAGAGGAACTCTGTGGGTTAAGACTTGCTGCCTCTCACCCTGACCTTTGCGTGTACAGTTCTTCCCTCAATACATCATTTAACAAGATCCAATCCATTTACCCAAAACAAAAGAAAACAAACAAAAACCAAGCACTTTACTACTTACTGTCTTACTCCATTGTTATCATCAGACTGTGACCTCCTAGAGGCCGGGACAATGACTTTTACTGAGTTTCCAAGGCCTGACTAGCATGGAGCACTTAAGGACTGTCTTGAATAAAGAAGTCTTCCTTTATTGCAATGGTGGTTTGATATTTGCAAATGAGTGTGATGGGTCACATTAACAAGACAAAGGATAAGAACCATATGATCATTTAAAACATTTTTAATGTTTATTTACTTTTGAGAGACAGAACATGAGCAGGGGAAGGTGGAGAGAGGAAGACACAGAATCTGAAGCAGGCTCCAGGCTCCGAACTGTAAGCACAGAACCTGATGTGGGGCTCAAAATCATAAACCGCAGATCATGACCTGAACTGAAATCGGATACTTAACTGATTGAGCCACCCAGGCACCCCCCAAATGATCATTTTAATAGATGTAGAAAAAGCATTTGACAAAATAAAAACCCTCCACAAAGTTGGTTTAGAGAAAACATACATCAACATAATAGCCATATATGAAAACCCCACAGCTAACATCACCCTAAATGGGAAAAGCTGAGGTTTTTCCTCTATCGTCAGGAACAAGACAGGGATGTCTACTTTCACTACTGTTATTCAACCATAGTACTGGAAGTCCTAGCCACAGTAGACAACAAAAAGAAATAAAAGACATCCAAATTAGTAAGGAAGAAGTCAAACTTTCAATTTCCAGATGACATGACACTATATATAGAAAACTCAAAAGATTCCACCAAAAAATTGCTAGAACTGATACACAAATTCAGGAAAGTCTCAGGATACAAAATCAATCTTCAGAGATCTGTTGCATTTCTATACACTGATAATGAAGCAGCATAAAGAGAAATCAAGGAATCAGTCCCATTTACAATTGCATTGAAGTCCATAAGATACCTGGGAATAAACCTAACTGAAGAGGTGAAACACAAGTACTCTGAAAACTATAAAACACTGATGAAAGAAATTCAAAAAACAAAGAAATGGAAAGATATTCCATGCTCATGAATGGGAAGAATAAATATTGTTAAAATGTCTATACTACTCAAAGCAATCTACATGTTTAATGTAATCCAAATCAAAATACCACCAGCATGAAAAATGCACAGAACTAGACCAAACAATCCAAAAATTTGTATGGAACCACAAAGACCTCATAAAGCCAAAGCAATCTTGAAAAATGAAAGCAAAACTTGAGGCATTACAATTCTGGACTTTAAGTTATATTACAAGTTGTAGTAATCAAACCAGTATGGTAAGGCACAAAAATAGAAACATAGATAGATAGAACAGAATAGAAAACTCAGAATAGAAAACTCAGACCAATTATGTGGTCAATGAATCTTCAACAAAGCAGGGAAGACTATCCAATGGGAAAAAGACAGTCTCTTCAACAAATGGTGCTGGGAACATAGATAGCAATGCAGAAGAATGAAACTTGACCACTTTCTTACATCATAAACAGAAGTAAACCCAAAGTGGAACAAAGATCTAAATGTGAGACCTGAAACCATCAAAAGTTTAGAAAAAAGCACAGGCAGTAATTTCTCTATCAGCCATAGCAACATTTTTTCTAGATAGGTCCCTTAAGGTAAGGGAAACAAAAGCAAAAATAAACTATTCAGACTATATAAAAATAAAAGCTTCTGTACAGGGGAGGAAACAATCAACACAAGTAAAAGGCAACCTGCAGAATGGGAACTGATATTTGCAAATGACATATCTGTAAGGGTTACTATCTAAAATATACAAAGAACTTATACAACTCAGTACCAAAAAACCCCCCAAAATAATCCAATTTAAAAATGGGCAGGAGACATGAACAGACATTTCTCCAAATAGGAAATACAGATGGCCAATAGATACATGAAAATATGCTCAGCATCACTTATCGTGAAGGAAATGCAAATCAAAACCACAATGGGCACGCACATCTGTCAGAGTGGCTGGAATCAACAACACAAGAAACAAAAGGTGTTGGTGAGGATGTGGAGAAAAAGGAACCCTTTTGCACTGTTGCTGGGAATGCAAACTGATGCAGCCACTCTGGAAAACAGTATGGAGTTTCTTCCAAAAGTTAAAAATAAAACTACCCTTTAATTCAACAACTGCACTACTAGGTATTTCTCTGAAGAATACAAAAATACTGATTAAAATGGATATATGCACCTAGATGTTTATCGAATTATTATCTACAATAGCCAAATTATGGAAACAGCTCATACATTGATGAATGATAAAGATAATTGGTGAAGGATAAAGAAGTGATATATATACACAATGGAGTATTATTCAGCTATAAAAAAAGAATGAAATCTTGCCATTTGTAACAACATAGATGGAGCTAGGGAATTTAATACTAAGTGAAATAAGTCAGACAGAGAAAGACAAATTCCACATGATTTCACTCTTATGTGCAATTAAGTAACAAAACAAACAAGCAAAGTTAAAAAGAGAGAGAAGCAAAACAAGAAACAGACTCTTAACTATAGAGAACCAACTGATAGTTACAGAGCGGTAGGTGGGTGGAGGGCTTGGTGAAATAGGTGATAGGAATTAAGAAGTACACTTGTCATGATAAGCACTGGGTGATTTATGAAAGTGCTGAATCACTCTATCAAAACACAAACTTAAAAATAGAAGAAGCCTTCTTCTAGAGCACTGTGTCTTCTCCCCTTCTTCTCTGATCAGGGATATCACTCTGTTACTGCTTTTCTTTCTTGCATCAAATAAGTGACCCCATTCCTACAAAGTTTGTTCTTGTCCACATTCTACCCCAAAGTCCTCTACTGCCCCAATTAGAAGTGGCGTCTTCCCTGGCATGAGAGGCAGAAGAAACTCACTGGCAATGATTCTGTTGGTGTTATGTGGCGATAAGAACACTTGTTCCAAGGTAGTCAGAGAAGCCAGAGTGGAATTGGTGACTTAGCTTGTCTACTTCTTAGTCTATAATAAAGGGGCCTGCTCTCTATACAGCTGGGTTTCTGACTTGGTTTCCTTTAGCCACCAAGAGATTACAGACAACCAGATGAGACCTTCTACCTGCTTCCATTTCACTTCTCCCAATTTACTTATCCTCCTTTGGATGAAACATCTCTGTTCCTACCTTTGCTCCAGTGTTGTTTCTACTCTCTATTGTATCTTCTTTCCCTTTGGGACTTTCCAACCAACACACAAACATGCTGTGCTATCTCCTACCTATAAACTCAAATCTCTTGAACATACATGCCCCTTGAATACTGGCCCATTTCTCTGCACCCCTTATGGCTAAACTCCTCAAAAAGAGTTATTTCTATTAATAACCTCCACTTCCTTTTCTCACTTCTTCTCTTGAACACATCATGTAAAGCTACTTTTTCCTTCACCATTCAAAAAACTAAAGTCTGCTTGTGTCGAGGTCAGCAATAACTGAGATGATGGTTTATCTTATTTTGTTCACTTCAGTCCTGACTTACGTCTGCTGTCTTGACATATTTTAATTGTTAAGCGCCTCTTCCTTCAGTCAGAAATGTTCTGATTTGGGCAAAATTATATGATTGTTTTAATAACCAATAGCCTTCATGTCCTAACGCAATGTTCAATTCCCATTTTTACTCCCCAGACTAGCTTATCACACCTGTTATTCTGGAAATACTGCATTCCCTAGCTCCAGGACACATTCTTTTTCTCTAAACTCTCTGGAGGCTGTTTTTCAGTCTCTTTAGGGTCCTTGATCCTCTGTTCTCTTTCATTTCATTTTTGATGACCTCATCCAATTTCATGGCTTTAAATTTTGATGGTGAAAATGACCAGAATTTTATTTTGTGCCCGGGCCTATCCTCTGAATTCCAGCTCAGTATCCAGTTGGAATTCTCACAGGCACACCAACCTCAGCACACCAAGCACCAGCTCCTGGTTTTCTCCCCAGGTTACCCCTCCATCTCAGTGAACAACAGCCTGCTTTCACTTTCTTGGGCGCAAATCCTGCACTAACTATCCTTGCCTCCTCTCTCTTACTCTCTCATAGCTCCATCCAGTTATCAGCAAATTTCTCAACCTTAAATTCAAAATGTGTCCAAAATACGGTTGTCTTTCTCCATATTTACTACTTTTTCTGTAGTTAGGTCACCATTGTATTTTACTTTCTTTATTTTGGTCACCTGCTCACTGGTCGTCCTGCCTCTACTTTGCCCCTCACTGCACTCAGAGTCTAGAGGCCACACAGACACAGCCAGGGGGATCCTTGCAATGGCCTGTGATCTCCCTGATTTGGCCTGGTACCTTTCTGACCTCATAGACTCCCACTCAGCTGTAAACATGTTGGCCTTCTTGTGTTTCCAGCACACTGAGCAGGTGCCCATTCAATTGCCTTTGCACTTATTGTTCCCTGTGGCCAGAATTCTCTTCTCTTGGGTTTCCCCCGTGGTCTCACTTCATCATGTCTCTGTTCAAGTGTCCCCTTATCACCTTTTCTGATAGTTCTCACTCTGCACAATAAAACCACCAGCACTATTACTCTCTGCAAGCACTCTCTGTTCTGCTTCACCCTACCTTATTTTTTTCTGGGGTACTTAAAACCACTTGACACTATCTAATTGTTTGCTGTTTCTTCTGAAATAAGATCAGCTCATGAAGACATGGACTTTATATCCTTTTGTTCTAGGTTTTATCCCCAGCACCTAGAACCTTGGTAACAATATTATCTTTGCTCATATAAAAGGCACATGATACATATTCATTGAATGAAAGAATGCATACATTGATTTCTAACCTCACAAAATAAGATTGAAGTCTCACTTTCGAAAAATTTGCTGATGTCCAAGAGTTGGTATCCATTGGCAATCATGAGAGATAAACAAAACATATTGAAAAATTAAAAAGGAAAAGACTATACATACTCTTCTTGATATAAAAAGACGATACCCCCATGAAAATGTTCTCCAACAGAAAATTTTAAAAAACTATGTCACAATCATATGGGGAATATTATGTAACTATAGAAATGATTTTCAAGAGATATTTAATGGCCTGGAAAGTGATTACAATATAGTACTAACAGAAAAAGAAAAAAGCTAACCAACTAGAGGGTCTTACACGTGTCAACACAAGTATATGTCCTTGGGAAGGAAATGCCCCCAAACATGAGTAGTGATGATTTCTAGGTGGTAGAATTATGGGCAATTTAAATTATCTTTATATTTTATACATTTTCTAAAATAGTAATCATAAATATTTCTTATTTTACCATCACTAAAAAGAACTTACTATATATTTTTAAAGTGGTAGCATTCCGGGCTCTTTGAAGTAAGGTACTCCCTTCAGTTTTGGTGAGTATGATAAAGGATTGATTTTGCCATGCCGATGCATTGTCTCCAACCCTAGTAAGCTAAAAGTGTGCATTTGGAGGTCAGCTGTCAGAGCTCGGTAATCCATGGCCTGAGAAAACGCACTTTTGTAGATCTTGGTAACAATATTATCTTTGCTTGTTAAAACAAACTTATTGGCATTACTAGCTGATAGCACCTGGTTTGTTTGCCTTACATAATGGGTAGGGGCCGTTCACATAATAACATTTAATATAGTAGACCTCTGGATAATGCAAAATGTATATTTAACTAATATTAATCTTATTTTGTGAGGTTTTATTGTTAACATATTATTAAACGCAAACTATACATATGTAGGTTAATGAATAGAAGTTGACATTGAATTAGAAGCTTTCCTGAACTTTTCCCTAATCTGACTCTCTCTCAATCCTGAGGTAACTACCATTTTGAATTTGTGTAAATCACTCTTTTCTTTTATTTATACCGTTATCACTTAACACATGCAGTCAATATATTGTTCATATATATAAAAGAAGTCTACTGGATGATTTGAATAAATGGAACTACACTGGAGGTACTTCTCTGATGTGCTTCTTTCTCACAATCTTAATTGAGTTTTTAATGTTGATCTATGTAGCTGGAGTTTGTTATTTTTCACTGGTGTGTAATATTCCACTGGGTGGGTGACCATTATAGATTCATCCATTCTTTGGTTAGTGGACATTGTGTTATTTCCAGTGTTTGCTGTTACAAACAAGGTTGCTTTGGACATTCTTGAGTATAACTATTAGAACACATGTCCAAGAGTTTCCCCAGATATAAACTTGGGAGTAAAATTCTGAGTCATTGGACATGTATATGTTTAACTTAATTAGTTCTGCCAAACTACTTTCCAAAGTACTTGTGTAAATTTATACACTAGAAGCAGTTAATGAGAGTTCTCCTTTCCTCTTCATATTTACCAACACTTGGTATTCAAGTTTTCTCTTTTTAACCAATCTGAAAGGAGAGACTCTGTGTATCACTGAGTTCAAGTCTGTTCGATCTTATTTACTAATGAGGTTAAGGTTAAGCATGTTTTCATTTAATTTATGGATTCCTTATCTTTCCTCTTCCACAAAATACATGTTCATAGGTTTTGCCCATTTTCCTAGGTTTTTTGTTTGTTTTGCTTTGTAGGGGGTGGCTTTCTCCTGTAAAAGATATATTTTTCTGGGTAATAATCTTTGTGCATTATATGTGAGGCAAATATTTCTCCCAAATGATGGTTTGCATTTTTGTCTTCCTTATATGTCTTTATGTGAACAAAAGTTGTTAATCTTAGTGTAATTAAGTTTACCATTTTTAAAGTTTCAGCTTTGGTGTTTTGTTTTAGCCATAAAGATCTCTATTTTACTCTAAAAGCTTTACACTTTTTTTCACATTTAAGTTTTTAATCCACCTGGATTTTTTTGTTGTTGTGAAATAAGAATTCTATTTCATTTCCTGGGATCTGGCTAATCAATAGTTCCAGAATCATTTATTAAATTGTCCATTCTTTCTCCACTGATATGCAATGCCCTGTCAGTTCACTCACAGATCAAGTGAGTCCATTTGTAGGCTTTTTATTCTGCTTGGTTGGTCACTTTGTCTGTCCCTTCCCCAGCAGCCCATTGTCTTCATTGCTTACCTTTAAACCAAAGCTGCTCTCCATCTTCTAGAGTATGTCTCTGTCCTCTCCTCCTTCCCTTTCTCCACCTCCTGCAGTAGTCTTGTCTATTCTTGGCACTTTGCTTCTAATTAGAAAGGTGTTGCAGTGCATGTAGCCAGCCAAAGATACAGGGAAGTGCCACTCCTCTCCCCATTTCAATTACTTTTTGGATTTAGAGTTTTGAAAATCACATGATGAGTAGAAATAGTACTAGAGAATATAAAACTGCCTTCAGTAATTTCTAGACTTAGGGACTTTTCTCCCTTTCTTTTTAATCATTCTGCTTACTCTTTGGGTTCTACGTTACTCTACTGTTCCTGATTTCAGTGCTTGTACTACTGAGCTGATTTGTAAAATGGGCTCAAAACCCTCAGGCTGAAAGTGTCAGCACGGGAGCGCACCTTAAATGTGTAACTTCCTGTGGCTGCTCAGTTTCATTTTCTGCTTCTTGGACACAGTAGGGTTGGTGATTGCACGTGAGGCCTTGAGGAATGGGAGAAATACTAATGCTAGGGAAAGGGACAGGATGAACCACTGGAGACTGGGAAAAGAGTGTTACTTTGTAAGACCTTGCAAGTACCTTGCTCTGCTCTCCCCTACCCTTTCTCCCTGCACAGCCACTTCCCCTCAAATGTTTCACAAGCTTGCAGCCTAGCAGGGGCCAAGTGACAGCTCCTCCCACACTTTCCTCATTGCTGAGATCCATCCTCCAGTAGGCAGGGGGAGTGGTGCAGCAGTGAAAGACCCTGTGGCTTTCCCTGGTGGCCCCTGTGGGTGTGACCAAGTGAATGGGTACTTGTATGTGTGAGGATATGTCATCACGGTGGGAAAAGAACAATAATTCTCTGCGCTCATTGTGGTGGGTTTCCCTCTCACTCCACCCAACCTCTTCTATTTTAATCTAGATTGCTTCAGCCCTTGGGTCCCTTGCAAATGTCACCATGTTCTCCCCTGCCTCCCCTTCATTCACTTCTGTGACCTTTTTAGGACATCCTGTGGCAGGCCTTCATTTATGGGGGGTTGGATGAATGGTGCAGGATGCCTCCCCCCTCCACTGTCAGAGGGACTGAAAACCAAGTTGCTGGAGTCCAGAATATTTTGCCTGAAAGAAACACTTCTTAGTTCAATTATTATTTGATTATTTTTAATTATTTGCTTATCTGACTTCTTAATTTCTCACATAAAATGATATGGAAGTCTCTATATATTTCTTTTTCTGTTCTTTCCTTCATTTTAACAGCTGAAAAGGAAAGGCAGCTGGAAATGAAGTCAAATCTGTGGTGAGTTGGGTGTATTGGGTGAAGTCTGTCACCTTCCATTGAGAGTCCTTCCAGGGCACGTCCGACTATTTTTACATACCCATCCCAACTATGGGTGCAGTGAGGTGAAGAAAACTATTTTATTCACCAAGTTTTCTCTTAGGGAAAACACTGTTTGTTTGGAAGAAATACTTGGATCAATTGGTTGGGTTGAAGTGTGGGACTTTAGGGCATGCTTTCAAACAGGAGAGCTTGCTCGCTAGCTGTAGGACATGAGATAAAGCAAAGTATTCGTTTCTAGACAGGAAGGGACAGAGACAGAGAAGAAGGGGGGCAAGGTGACCCAATGAGAGACTGTGATGTGTGATGTGGGGCTATCTCCATCCCTGACCCCTGTGTCCCCACTGAAAATCCATGAACTTGCTGATTCCCTGCTTGCTCCATGGGAGCAGAGTGCTGGAGTCCAAGGAGCTGAGTTTCTTGTCAGCTCTGACATGGAGCTGACATGGAAGTGAATGTGCAGGGCAGATGCTGGAGGCAGAAGACACCGTGAGAAAGCCCAAGTCTCCAGGAATTTGCAGAGACTGTGAGGAGAGTTTTGAGTTTAGAAAGGCCGTGGAATTTGAGTCTTTAACCATGATCTCGATGTCAGAGGGACAGAGAGGCCCCTTGTGACTGCAGGTCTGCATCAGGAAAGTGATTTGCTTTCTCACTAAGTACTGCAAAGCTGCTTACTTGGCAGAATCCAAGCTGGCTTCTTTACAGCAGCCAGATGAAACCTGTGTGTCTTCTGTGCTGCATCATTGGCTGGCCAGCTGTTCCAGCTTTTGATAATTGGCGCTGTCCGTGATTATGTGAGCTCCAGGAGCGTTGGATGTTTAAGGGTGTCCAGAACTCAAGGCTCAGGGAGTCCCTTGATATCAGAAAACCTAGTAAATATTTTCATAGTGGTGAATCTATACACAAGACAATGAGTTATGTCTGAAAACCGGGGCCAATGGCCTCCAACAAATCAGAGTATGCTCTAGTTGTGAAAGAAATTTCTGTGCAAATTTCATTTTGAATGTTGTATAATTAGAGATTCATATATCCATTAAGTTTAAGAACCAATGTGTAGATTACTTCCAATCAATATGGCAGAGGGAACTAGCATGTACAGATACCCTCCACCCCAAACACATA
Organism: Mungos mungo; assembly: GCA_004023785.1. Classification (NCBI taxonomy): domain Eukaryota; kingdom Metazoa; phylum Chordata; class Mammalia; order Carnivora; family Herpestidae; genus Mungos; species Mungos mungo. The sequence goes on from PISW01008474.1 coordinate 28,001, forward strand.
GAAGTGCTGAGTAAAATAAAATAAATTATGATATAATATAAAATAATAAAATATAGCATGAGAGAGATTAATTTCTGAATCTAAAAACATGGCAAGGAAGCCTGTGCACAGTGCCCACAGAAACAGGATATAAACTTTAGGTGGGGAGGAAGGCCGGGAATTTCAAAGACAAGATGACGTCTCAAACTCCTATGAGGTGAAAAGTTGAAACTGACTTCCTTGCACAAAACCAGGTATCATAAATGCACCATCCATGAGAGAGGCGGAAAAATCTCTGTCAATCTGGAGACAAGCATGCAAGGAGATCACATATTCTGGGCTATTGGTTGAGGAAAGGGTAAACTCAGAGAAATGAAGATCTCACGCTGAAGTTGAGAGAGAAGGTGTACAATTCAGATTTAAACTGCCTGCACAGTCACAACAAACTCCTCCGCTGATCCAAAAGTAGCAAAACCAGTGAGATCCCAGCAAAGGCCAATACAACACTGCTCTGTGAGGACCTCCCCACCATGGGGGGCATGAGAGGATGCTCCTTCAGAAGAAAACTTCTGCTACAAGCTTCACTTCCATACATAAATCTCAAAATATAGAAGGAATTCCATGGCCATGAGATGAAGAGCAAGCAGGAAGGAGAGGGAGGGAGAGATAACAAACACAGTGGGTGAGAGAACCCAAACTCAAAGAAGTGCAGAAAAAGGAGCAATCTCAGAAGGAGTTATTTTTGAAACAATAATGGTTAAAATTGTAAAAGAAATAAAGTATGGAAATCACAAAGAAGGAAGGAAGGGATATAGGTTTCAAGAGACTAATTAGAATGCAGCCCCAGGGAAAACGATGTGGGAAATGCAGAAGAGAGGTTACAGGACACAGAGTGGGGGGAGAATGTCCTGGACACTTCTCATGGAAGTTTCAACAGGGGAGCCAGAGGCATTGCGGGAGAAGAAATACCCAAGGTGATGATGTCTGAGAATGTAACAGAACTGATGAGAGAGAGAAGTTTTAAGATTGAAGGGATGTATTAAGTTTCAAGTAGAATAAATTTAAAAAAGCTATATACCCAGACACATTGTAGTGGGATTAAAAAACGTCAAAGACCAAAAATTCTTCAAAGTTACTAGAGGAAAAGGCAAATTACTTAGAAAGTAACAACAACAACAACAAAACCTTACAGGCGACAGACTTATAATAACAACAATAAACACCAGATGATATTATGGAATGATGTCTTCAAAGTGTTAAGAAAAAGTGTATGTCAGCCTGAAATTCCACAGTCAACTACACACAAATATGAGACAAAATTATAACCTTTTCTGACATAAAAGGACTCAATATCCTACTAAGCTCAGGGAAAGAATTAATAAGTATATACTTCTGGAGGAAGAAAATTAAACCAGAGGGAAGGACTGGGATGCAAAAATCAACTGAGAATAAAGAAATTGGTAGGGATGCCTGGGTGGCTCAGTCAGTTGAGTGCCTGCCTCTTGATGTTGGCTCTTGATCTCATCATGATCTCCTGGTTTGTGAAATCGAGCCCCTCATCAGGCTCTGAGCTGACAACGAGGAGCCTGTTTGAGGTTCTCTCTCCCTCTTCGTCTGCCTCTCCCCTGCTTGCACACTCTCTCTCTCTCTCAAAATAAATAAGTAAACATTAAAAAAAAGAAATTGGTGATATGCTGGTGATCCCAAAATAAGTATAGATGCAAAAAAAGATTATTTTGTGGAAGAATGGTTAAAAACTAGGTGTAGCTAAAATGGTACACAATGGTAGCATAGGAGATGGGAGTTTTAAAATTTGAGTTAAAGAGTTCTAAAATTTTTGTGTGCTAAAATTTAGATTTTCTTAAAGACAATATGCATGTTAAATAAAAAACCTCCAACAAATAAGCTTTCCCCCTGCCATTGGTAAAAGATATGTCACAAAATAGGACATGTCACAACGTAAGATATAAGGATGACAAGAACACACATTAAAAGAAGCTTGCTCATTAGCTGCTAAGGAAATGCAAATTAGCACCACAATGAAATATTACTACCTATTAGAGTGGCTGATATTAAAAAGACTCACTGCACCACGTGGGATGTGAACAACCTGAAACCCTCATATACTGAGGGTGAGAATGTGCTACAGTAGTTTAGCAATTCCTCAAAAGTTAAGAATATACCTACAATAAATCTTACCCAGTCATTCCACTTCTAAACATTTACCCAAGAGAAAGATAAGTATATGTTTATATAAATCATTATACATGAATATTCATAGAAGTTTTATTTATAATAAAAACCAACTCAAATGTGCACCAACAGATGAGTGGGTAAATGAACTGTAGTATATTCATACCGTGGAATACTACTTAGCAATAAAGAGGAAGGAACTAGAACATAGATGTGCATTAGAACATGGATGAATCCCACAGCAGTTTGGGGATGTGGAGACAGGAAGGGAAGAGGGGGAAACATTATGTATGAAAAAGCTTTTGTGAGTGATGGATATGTTCATTTTCTTTTCTTTTTAAAAAAATTTTTATACTTTTATTTATTTTTTGAGAGATAGAGTGAGACAAAGCATGAGCGGGAAAGGCCAGAGAGAGAGAGAGAGGGAGACACAGAATCAAAAACAGGCTCCAGGCTCTGAGCAAGCATTCAGCACAAAGCCTGATGCAGGGCTCGAACCCACCAACTGTGAGATCATGAACTGAGCCAAAGTCAGACACTTAACTGATTGAGCCACTCAGGTGCCCTGATATGTTCATTTTCTTGATTGTCACTTTATGGTTACATACATATGTCAAAACTTACTAAGTTGTATACTTTAAATATGGGCAATTTATTGTACATTAACTGTATACCAATTAATATATTACATTATTTTTGTTTTTTAAATACACTTTTTACATTTATTTATTTTTGAGAAACAGAGAGAGACAGAGCACAAGTGGGGGAGGGGCAGAGAGAGAAGGAGACAGAATCTGAAGCAGGCTCTAGGCTCCGATCTGTCAGCACAGAGCCCTATGTGGGGCGTGAACCCACAAACTGTGAGATCATGACATGAGCTGAAGTTGGACACCTAACCAACTGAGCCACCCAGGCACCCCAGTACGTTACATTATTTTTGAAACAAAAATGTGCATTAAAAATTTTTTTAATGTTTTATTTATTTTTGAGAGAGAGAGATAGAGAGAGACAGCGTGAGCAGGGGAGGGACAGAGAGAGAGAGGGAGACACAGAATCTGAAGACAGGCTCCAGGCTCTGAGCTGTCAGCCAGAGCCTGACGTGGGGCTCAAACCCACAAATTGTGAGATCATGACCTGAGCCGAAGCCGGACGCCCAAACAACTGAGCCATCCAGGCGCCCCAAAACTGTGCATTTTAGAATTTAAGAATAATCACTAAAAGAAAAGGAATAGAATATATAACTTTCAAATTAGTGGAAGAAAAGGAATTAATTCTATTGGATAAGGGAAAAAAGGAAGTGGACAAAAGTATGGCTAGAAGAAAAGGAAAGTAAGACAAAAATAGTAACCTTTTTTTTGTATGAAAGTTTACATAGTAAATATATATATATATTTTTTACTTCTCAGGCCATGGCCTCTGATGTAGTTCCTTAACTTTGCTACTGAAGCACGAAAGCAACCATAATAATGCGCACACAGCATATCATGCTGTGTTTCAATACGACTTCAATATCCAAAAGCAGGTGCTGGGTTAGATTTATCCCAAGGGCCATATTTTGCCAACTCCTTGCATAAATGAATTAAAATTTGTCAGTAGTTACAATGTAAAGGGAGTAAACCTATCTAATTAAAAAGGTAGACATGATAAAGACAGGTTGAAAGAAGTCATGGCAGCAATGTGCCACTAACGTAATAAATAAAAGTCAAGAAGATAATAGCAAATCTAACAAAACCAACATTTACTGATCCAGGCACTATTGTAAGTGTCCAGTGGTTGTATTGGGAAGTACTGAGTTGGAATCCAACCCAAGCTGGGTGGCTTCAAAGCTCACATTTCTAAACGCCACCATATTTTGACTGCCAGACAAAATTGAATTTGAGGAAAAAAATGTAAAGTTTATAAAGTGGTTTTACTTAATAAAAGGAGAGAAAAACAGCGAATCACATCAGCACAGGTGCACACAAATAGATACACCTGCACACAGATAGACACAGGAAGAACATGGCATGGAGCAGTCGACAATCTGGAATCTGAGGAAGAATCTCAAGACTTGTCTTCCAGATCATGCAGAGGAAGTGCAAGGAAGAAATACATGTGAAGACATTAGTACAAATAACAGCTTTGATTTTATGTATTTAATTTGCACCCAACATATAAGAAATATGTATTCCTTTCAAATTTATATAGAATATTTCCAAAAATTGGCCACAGTGCAAGATAAACATATAGTAATGACAACTACTAATATTCTCACATGCCTACAAGAACAGGAAGAAATAGGAAGATGAAGCTAATGATGATGATATTCTAATGAAGTTGGCCAGAAAACCCAGTGAGGTGTTGAGAAACAAATCTGACAAAATGTTTGAAGAGACAGAATGGCATAGTTGGATAAGCACTAGGACTCTGAGGCCAGCTTGTCTGCACTCAGATCCTGGTTGCTGGATTTTCTATATGTGTGGCCATTAGAGGAAGTTGTTGAGAGGATGTGACTATTGGTTGACCAATAGGGAACTAGGCTTGGGCAACAGAAGTTTCCTCACCCCCTCCCTGACCTTGGGATGTATGTTCGACCTACAGTTCTCATAGTAGAAGTTGTTTCAAAGTTGAATCCTTGAGAGAATAACATGTTGAGACCATATACTGAATATGAGACGGAACCCAGTTAAGACCTTTGTATTAACTTGTAAGGTTCTGGTGAGTGGGTGTGGACTTGTCTTTTGGCCATCCAAGGCAGCCTTGTATAAAAGCTTCCCTGCTTATTAAAGCTCCCACTTACCAATATGGAATGATCTGCCTTATTCTTCGGTCTCCTCTGCTCTCCATGTATGGGAAGCAGTTTCGAATTTCACCTGGGGAACTCTAATGGTTGTGAACCAACAGGGACCTGATAAAATTAGTCACTAGATATCTTATCTGTAACATAACAAAGAATGGGGAAATAATGGTTCTATGTCATAAGGGTGTTATGAAAATGAGTGGCTAATTTATAAAGGACTTAGAATAGTGGTATGGTACATATACATGTTTGTTAAAAACCTAAACATGAACAAAACCTGTAGAAGACATACTGTAAAACATAAAAGCAAACCTATGTCAAGAAGCACAGACCAACATTCAATATTATAAATATTCCCAATCTCCCCAAACTAATGAATGCAATCAAAGTAGTTGTAATAAAAATATACCATAAGAGTTTTGTTTGTTTTCTTTTGCCAAGCTGGGTCTAAAATTCACATGTAGTAATGGAAAACCAAGAATTAACAAGACCATTTTAGGGATGAACATGAAGAGACTTAATAGAGCACACAAGTAAAATGTAATATAAGCATGAGATTAATCAAAGAATCTGCAAAAACAGAGTACACTGCCCAGAAACAAATCAAATCACTTAAGAGGCCATGATCCATGATAGAGATAGTTCTTTCTATAAATCACTGGGAGGAAGGATGGACATATTTTAGTCTATTTCATATGGTTTCTGGCTGTAATCCACAGAAAAAGTATAGTTTATTTTGTAACCTAGGAACAACCCAATATCTATGTATGTCTATGTATTTTATAAAACACCATTTACTCTTGTTACATGCAATGTAGTCTGATATTTTCCATATTATTTAACTTTCTGAGAAATGTTGGCTAGGACCCAGTAAACTGTTTTCGTGTCTCATTAACAGATTGCAGATCTAGAGTCTGAAAAATATTATATTAGCTAAGAAATGTATGGGGAAGACTCGCTTTTGGTGAAAAATATAAACCTACATACTGATCTGACATTATACTCAAAACCAAATTCCAGATAGATTAAATGACTAAATGTGAAAAAACTTTCAGATGAAAATATGATTTAATATGTTGATGGCATATTTTGATGGAAATATCTTAAGGAAAAGGGAAAATAACAAAGGAAAATATTGATTAGTTTGACAACTTCAATTTAAAACTTCCCAATTACTTCTACATATCTGGGAAAATAATTTGCAGGAATACTATCCAGAATATTAAAGAAATTTTTAAAGACCAATAATAAAAATCTAACAACCTAATAGAAAAATGGACAAAACATATAAATACATCATTCACAAAAACGGGAGTCTGGAAGGCAAACCAATATATGAAAAATGCCCAGACTTTTTAGTAATCAGAGAAATGCAAGTTAGAACACTGAGAAGCTATTTCATAACCATCAGATTGGCAAAAATACAGACTGGTGGCCATACCAAGTTTTAGGAGAATTGGGGAAATAAGAATTCCCATACTCTGCCCTTGGGAGCAAACTGTAAAACATGGACAGCAAAAATATGCCTCAGCTACAGGGCCGTGCTTGCCTCTGCTGGGCGGTGATTGGTAATAATGTGGGGGTGAGGCTTACTAAAAAGACTTCGCTTTATTATTTTTTAAGAATATTTGGAGGAAATAAGACTTTATGTTACTGTTAATTCTGAGTAGCAAGAACACTGATCATTGTTATTTTATTCTCTGTACTTTCTTTAAATTGAAAGTATTTTTTATTTAAAAAAAAGATAGGGAGAGAAAGATATGCTTATGAAATTTACTTTTCTTAACTGAAGGCATGGCCCAGTAAATAGAATTAGCCATTGGTCATTGGCCACAATTCAAATCCCCCAGGGGCCTCATTCCCAATCAAGTTGTCATTAAGGTCCCTAAATGGAGCAGTGGGGGCGGATTCTGATAAACATCCTTGTTGTCCTTCAAGGTTGGGAGCCATGGCTCTGCACTCTGAATAGGTTTGTGTAAGCTTCAGGCAGACTTTTTGAAACAGTGTCCCAGGAAATCTCAATCCTCAGGGCTTCTGAAGGTTGGGTAGGGGCAGAGTGGGGAGAGAGGTGTCGGAACCACCAGGCATTTAAAAACTGCAGATTCTAGGTGAGAGCCACTGCTCCAGATTGAATTTTTCAATTATACTTTGATTCTATCACAGTTCATTTATGTCCATAATATTTTCTTGACTCTGATCAATTTCAGAGAGTGAGTTCAATCAGTAATTGTCTTATTTATTTATTTATTTATTTTGATGTTTTTATTTATTTTTGAGACAGAGAGAAAGCACAAACTGGGGAGGGGCAGAGAGAGAGGGAGACAGGAACCGAAGTGGGTTCTGTGCCAACGGCAGAGAGCCCGATGTAGGGCTCAAACTCAGGAGCTGTGAGATCATGACCTGAGCTGAAGTTGGATGCTTAGCTGACTGAGCCACTCAGGCACCCCAATAACTGTTTTATTGAACAACTAGTTTGTGCTGGGCACTATAGTCAATTCTAAAGGTATAAAAATGAACAAGCAGTTGTCCTGAAGAATTCACAAACTAGAGACTTAGGGTATAGGGTGACCTATTTCCTCCATAGGTTAGTTAGACAGAGTAAGGTTTCAGTCATGTATCATTTGAGTTTTGGTCCCTGTTACAGAGGCTCTGTGTTTATCCTTTAGACCCAAAATAGTACAATCAACATTGCAACCATGAATCTTTCAGTGCTTGGTATAATCATTGTCCAACTCAGAGAACCTATGGAGGGCCATCTATATAACCTTTCAGAATTTCCCTCAGACAGTTTGAATTTGGCTTGAAACAAATGTCTTCAGACTTTTGGATTCCATCAGGGCTGCTTGTTGAGTTGAGCAGTTTGTACACTGTACAAGAGTGTCTAGCTAAGAAGGCAAGAGGAAGCTGAAACTCACCTAAAAATTCTTCCTTCAGCCCTGTATCTGTGGGCTGCTTTTCCAATTTGCCCAGAGGGGATGCCTCCTTATAATTTGCATGAAGGAGGCATATAGGCTCGCAGAACTGAACCCACAGAACTTCTATATATCACTGTACAGGTACCACTTGAAATCTAGGGACTATACGTTTATCTCAAGAAAGAAATGACTGGGAAAATATATTTATGAAGCTTTAAAATGTTAGGACCAGAAAGAATTTTTAGAAAACATGATGTCTAAAGCATAATTTTCTATCTGTAGAAAATGACTTTGATTTTTCAGAATATAATGGAAAGTTGGAAATCATTATGTTCACCTTCCTCACTTTGTTGATGAAGAAATCAGCGTGCAGAGAGGTAAAACAACTGGGAGTCAGCCTTACAGGTCTAAGTTCTAGTGCAACATGCCTTCAATTCCAGTCTATCCACTGCTCCGCAGCTGGTTAGCAGCTGAGTCAGTCATGGACACAAGTCACGTGGCATCAGCATTTTCTTATTCAAATGCAGAAGACCTGGGCTTTGCCACCAACTCCCAATTTCTAGTCCTACCTTCTGTACAGTACGTGTGTGGACAATTCAGGCACATTTCAAGCTGTGTGCCTCGCCTCTGAAGCTCTGTCCGAGCAGCCATTCTCTCTTCTCTCGGATTTCTCTGAATCTTGTCCCACTTCTGAGTCTGGTACAGGAACTGTGGTCGGTGTGACTGCACTTTCACATGTAATCTAACAACAAATATTGAGAAAAATCACTTTCTCTTCTGATATAATCTCTTCTCCTTGATCTAGGGCAAAGGGAGGGGGAAAGCTAGTGAGACATCTTTGTCTCACTATGCATCTGTTGTGTGTTATTTTCCTGGCACAGGCAGTGCTTACCTGTGATGATGGCACATCTCTGGGGACAGCTGCTCTGGAGGGAATTATATCTGGCCTTGGTATTATCATTTCCTCAGAATGTCAGAGAACTCTGGGGTGCTGCCCCTCTTCCCACAGCAAGTGGGGCATAAGTAACCATCTCTCTTGGAGTTCCTCTGTCTGATGTGGACAGGACCTCAGCTGGTGCATTCTGACAGGATCGAAGTTCTAGAGGGAACTGTATGAGATGGGGGTTCTGATGGACTGCATTGAGCCCAGGCTTTGCCACATAGTGGGATGACATAGGCAAGCCATTTTATCCTATGGGCACCTGCGTCTTCACGAATGAGATGGACATAATCATGCCTGCTCTATTTTCTCTTACAAGGCTCGTGGGAGCCTCCAACAAGGTTAGGGATGGCAAAGTGCTTGGATCGTCCATTGACGAGTCCTGCAGCCCTCTTGGGGATTCCTGGCAGTGAGCACTGGGGCTGTGAGCGGGAAGAGCAGGGTGTGCATCCTCAGCCTCCCATGGGGCTCTAAGTGCTATCAGTACAAGAATGCAACTCCTGACCATGTAGGACTTGTAATGAGAATGGTTCTCTGACAACGTAGTTTTGTGCTCCAGAGTCCAAACGAATCCCCTGCAGAAAGCTTGCTTTACTGCGCAAGCTTCCTTTAATTTTTGGTGTCATTCATCACATGTTGGGGGTCATTAGAATTCTCAGTGCTTTTCACTACTCTTGGCATCGTGGCACCTCCATGGATATTCCTGGTTGGATAAAAAGTCCCGTGAAGAGGAGGTAGATGTAAGAAGGAGCAGATCAAGATCTTAGAACTCAGGGATGGAAGGAAAACATTCCTCTTCAGCTTTTCTTTCTCTCTCTCTTAAATGGTCCTCCAGACTCTTCCCAGTATATTCAATGATACATCATTTTCTGGATCTCAAGATAGCACATTCCATTTCTGGACCATAGCCACTGGGAGAAAATAATTGAGAGCTGAAATATGCTTCCCTATATTTTCAATTCTTTGGTCTTAGATAGACCATATATTATCTCTCCACTTAAACGACCTTTCCTACGTTATGTGGCCAGGAGTCGCTGTCATAACAGTCCCACCTTGTGTCCAGGGATTAAATCAGAGTTTCAGGCTTGGTAGAAACTGTAAAGTTTATTATTTAAATTCAAGTTAGTTAACATACAATATAGTCTTGGCTCCAGGAGTAGAACCCGGTGATTCATCTCTCACACATGACACCAGTAGTGCTCATCCCAACAAGGCCCTCCTGAATGCTTATCATCCATGTAACACATTCCCCCTCCCTCCCCACATCTCCTCCAGCAATTCTCTGTCTCTATATTTAAGAGTCTCTTATGGTTTGCCTCTGTCTCTGTTTTTATCTTATTTTTCTCATTTTTTATTTTTTGAGGAACCTCCATACTGTTCTCCAGAGTAGCTCTGCCGGTTTGCATTTCCACCACATTGCATGAGGATTCCTTTTTCTCCACAACAATTTTTTCTTGTGTTTTTTATTTTTACCATTCTGACAGCTGTGAGGTGATATCTCATTGTGGTTGCGTTTGTATTTCCCTGGTGTTTGGTGATGCTCAGCATCTTTTCATGTGTCTGTTGACCATCTGTATATCTTTGGAGAAATGTCTGCTCCTATCTTATGCCCATTTTAAAATTGGATTTTTTTTCTTTTTTTAGCATTGAGCTGTTTGAGTTCTTTCTATATATTGGATACTGACTTTATCAGACATGTTATTTGCAAATATGTTCTCTCATGGTAGGTTATCTTTTAGTTTTGTTGGTTGTTTCTTTTGCTGTGCTGAAGCATTTAATTTTGATGTAATGCCAATAGTTTATTTTTGCTTTTGTTTCCTTTGCCCCAGGAGACATATCTAGAAAAAATGTTGCTATGGTTGATGTCAGAGAAATTACTGCCTGTCCTCTTCCAGGACGTTTATGTTTTCAGGTCTTTAGGTCTTTAGGCCTAAAGGTTAGACCCCTATGTCTTTAATCTATTTTGAGTTTAGACTGTAAGAAAGTGGTCCAGTTTCATTCTTTTGGAGGTTGGTGTCCAGTTTTCCCAATATCATTTGTTGAAGAGACTTTTTCCCAGTGCATATTCTTGCCTCCTTTGTTGAAGATTAATTGACCATATGGTCAATTAAATGACCATTGTGGATTTATTCGTGGGCTCTCCTTTCTGTTCTATTGATCTATGTGGCTATTTTTTGGTGCTAGTAGCATACTATTTTGATTAGTACAGTTTTGTAATACAACTTGAAGTCTGGAATTGTGATGCCTCTAGCTTTTCTTTTCTTTTTCAAGATTGCTTTGGCTGTTGGGGGTATTTTCAGTTTCCATACAAATTTTAGGATTGTTTATTCTAGTTCTGTAAAAAATGCTTGTGGTATTTTAATAGGGATTGCATTAAATGTGTAGATTGCTTTTGGTAGTATTGACATTTTAACAATATTTTTTCTTCTCATTCACGAACATGGACTGTCTTTCCATTTGTTTGTGTCATTTTCAGTTTCTTTTACCAATGTTTTATAGTTTTCATACTATAGATCTTTCACCTCCTTGGTTAAGTTTATTCCTAAGTATTTTATTATTTTTGGTGCTATTGTAAGTGGGATTGTTTTCTTAATTTATCTTTCTGCTGCTTCTTTATTGGTGTATAGAAATGCAACAGATGTCTGTAAAAATATAGAAATATTTAAAAAAATCCTTAAAATAGTGTACAAAGTACCCATCTGTTGCACAACTATTATGCTTGGCACCTATTTAGGTGATGTGCCTACAGCGTAAACACAATGGACAAAGTGTCTGCCCTCAGGAGGCATACCTTTGAGTGAGTGTAAGTCCAAAAATCATGTAAGTGAGCAAGACAATTTCAGAAAGTGATAAATACTATAAAGAAATGAATAGGGCAACGAGATAGTCACTCGGTTTTTTATGACTTTGAAATAGTGAAATATATCAGATTTTTTCTTTGTGAGCTATTTTTTGGAAATATGGTTATAATGTCCTTTCTCTAGACACAGGTAACAAAGATATTCTGTATTTTCTTTCTTCTTTCTTCCCATTCATCTTTCCTTCCTTCATCTGTCCCTCCCTCCCCCTCCCTCTTTCTTTCTTTCTTTCTTTCTTTCCTTCTGTGTGTGTGTTTTTTTTTTTTAAATCTGGGTATTTAATTTATTAGGCATCTATTTTTCTACATGGTGTAACATAGAAAACATTTTATTTTTTCTCTGTAAAATAAGCAAAATTTTCCAACAACAAAGATGAATAATATATCTTATCCTCATTTGGTCATGATGTATATATACATATATACACATATATATACATAATACATTTCATATCCATAATTCTGAGCTTTTTATTGTTCTGATTGTTCTTCCCTAGATTAGTACTTAAAGTGTATTTTATTCACACAGCTTTGCCTTATGCCTGAATATTGGACAGGATAATTTTTTCCTGTCTGTTTTTCTTTTTTCAACTTGCTTCAGCTATCTGTGAATATCTTTGTATCATACAAATTTAAGAATAAGATTAGACTATTTCTTCCCGAAATTATTTGGAAATTTCTATTGGAATGACACTGAGTACTAGAGTAATTTGGGGGAAAATTGACATTTTTACAATGTCTGTCATCTACTTCATAAATATGTATATATGTCTTCTGTGTCTTTTAATAAAGTCAATTTTTTATATTAACACAAGATGGATATATTATGCAGCTGAATACAAAGTTATCATGAATTTTTCAGATAAGTCATAAGACTTATCTGTCCCACTTGCCATACATTCTCATTAAGACCTTCTCACCACTGGGTCTCTGTCCTCTGCATAAAGACCTGGCTAGACAAGAGTTAGGGGCACTGCCTTTACACATTTCCCTGTAAGATGGCTTTCTTTTGTCTGCATGGCTAAGTGTATGGGTGCTGGAGCCAGATCACTTGGGTTCAAATCTCTGATCACAATTACTAATTGTGGAACCTGGGGCATGTGTGCCAACCTCCCTCAATTTTTAGTTCTGTTGGGAATAAAATGGAGAATCAAATAAGATAATGCACACCAAATGCATAGCAGAGTGCTAGATCTGGAGTAAGTACTTACTAAGTGTTAGCTACTATGCTAAACTGAGCCACCCAGGTGTCCCTGATTAGTATTTTAAGATATAGTCACTATAATCTAGCATGCGAGTACCCACAAAGGCAGGTACTGTCTAAAACTCTTCTTTGTTCTGTTCAAAATGTATAACTATTAAAAATATCAAATGTAGGAGGGTAGTCTTAGTAAGTAAAGAACTGAAATAAGCTATAAAAGAATAAAAGTGAGGCGACCAGAAGCTGGTACAATATTACATTTTTAATAGAAAGGAGATAAAGAGCTTTGCAGTGACAATTAGGAATCATTTTGTTACTAAGTATTATAATTGGAGTGACATTAGAGATCCGGAGGCCAAGAGAGACTGAGGGTTATTACTTAGCAAAACTTTTCACTAGTCTTAGCCTGGGGCAAGAGCAGAAGCAACAGGAAGAAAAGGTTGAAGGGTGTTATATTAAAAAGTTCAGCTGTAGTTGGTGAGGAAACCACAAGTTTGAAGATGACATTTTCTTGAAGGAATTGGTGAAGGTACCCACATCAGCAAGTAAGTGATGGGGTTGACACTGGTGAAGGTGATTGCGCAGGCATCAAGCTTCTTCCTGTGAATTGCCTCTGAAGTGAATGTTCCACTCCCATTAGGCCCATTAGGAGGAGCGTGACTCCCAGATATCCAACTCTTAGGAGAAGTCAACTCTGTTGCCCCTGGAACTCAATAAATACGTTGGGTTAAATCCAATACTAATCAGGGACACCTGGGTGGCCAAGTTGGTTAAGTATCTGACTCTTGACTTTGGCGCAGGTCATGATCTCATGGTTTGTGAGTTTGAGCCCTATGTTGGGCTCTGTGCTGACTGCTGAAAGCTGCTTGGGAGTCTCTTTCTCTCTTTCTGCCCCTCCTCGGCTCTCGTGTGCTCTCTCACTCTCTTTTTCTCTCAAAATAAATAAATAAACATAAAAAAGAAATACTAACCTGTAGTAGTTGAAGCAAGGCGGTGGTGTTGGGCGGTGGGGGGGAGGACTCAGTCTATGTCTAGACATGACTTTCCTTTTGGTATCAACAGTGATTTATCTTTTTGTTAAAACATAAGGGTAGGTAATTTATGCTTAATGTTTGTTTATAAAGTTCTTTTAATGAAATTGTATTTTTATTGAAAAAGCATCATTATTGCAGAGTCTAGAAAATACTAGGAAATAGTTTAATGGTAGATCAAGTGGCTACTATGATTAGTTCCTGGTAGAAGTAATAAGATTGAAAGCATAGTCTGGAAAACATAACCAGTTTCTAGGGGACATACATGTATACATTTGAATTATAAATATGTATAAATTGTTGGCAGAAGGGTAAATAGATTTGGTTGATACCTTGAGTGTAATAGTAACTGTTAAACTTTTCACTGGATCATTCCCATGAGCATACACACTTGATATCATTTCTCCCATCTAACAATCAAAATAAACAAAAACCCCTTCCTGATCCAGTTTCCTCCTTCACACTACAGTTCCTCTTCTTTCCCTGCTTCCTTTGGGACATTTGTGAGGTAGCTGTACCCCAACACTGTTCTCCTTAAAGGATTGTATGTACTGACTACATCCTGTTCTTCTCCCAGGCTCTCTTGAACTCTCCTCAGTAAGGTTTTGCTCCTACTGACCCAATGAAGCTTCCCCCTTGTGGTCATCTGTGACTGTCATATGTTAAACCCAATTGTCATTTCTGAGTCCTCATTTTCTGACCTATATCTAGCATTTGACAAAATTGCTCAGTCTATTCTAACAAATACTCTCCTATCTTGATTTCCAAGACACCACATGACTCTGGTCTTCTTTTTATATTTCTGACTACTCAACTTCTCTTGCTGTTTCCTCCTCATCTCCCCATCCTGTAGACTTCAGGGTGTCCTAAGGCTCAGTCCTTGACCTCTTCTCTGTTTCTGTTAGCTCTCACTGTGTTTGTGCTTTCACCCCTTATCATGGCTTTAAATGTCACAGATATGCTGTGACATTCAATTATTACTTCCAGCCCAATGTTCCTCTGAAATCCTGACCTAGCTACCTGTCTACCTGACATTTCCATTTGGATGTTTACTAAGTATCTAAAACTTAACAAGGGTCCAAAGCTCTTAATATTCATCCTTAAACCAGCAACTCCTGTTTGCTCCTCTCAGTTGATAAGAATAGACACCACTATTTCAGCTGCTTATATAAAAAAAACAATTGGTGTCACCATCTACTTTACTCATTCTCTACAGTTCTACATTTGTTTGTCAGCAAATCATGTCAGTCCTACCTTCAAAATAGAACCAGTGTTTGGGCCTTCCTCACCAACCTCCTGCCACCACTGGTCCAATCCACCCTCATTTCCCACTTAGGTTACTGGAATTGCCTCCATGTGGTGTCTCTGTCTCTAACCTTCTGTGATCTATTAGTAGCACAGCCACCAGAGTGACCCATTGACTTAGGTCCGTTGATATCACACATTTTCACATATTTATCCAGTGTCTTTTTTTCCCCCACTCAGAGTAAAAGTCAGTCTTTAAAAAATTTTTTTCTAATGTTTTTTATAATTTATTTTTGAGAGACAGAGAGAGACAGCATGAGCAGGGGAGAGTCAGAGAGAGAGGGAGGTACCGAATCTGAAGACAGGCTCCAGGCTCTGAGCTGTCAGCACAGAGCCTGACACGGGGCTTGAACCCACGAACCGTGAGATCATGACCTCAGCCGAAGCTGGACGCTTAACCAACTGAGCCACCCAGGTGCCCCTAAAAGTCAGTCTTTAACAACATACTATAAGGCCTGGAATGGTCTTGGACCCAGTCACCTCTATGACTTCATCTGCTACTTTCTCTCCTTTGATTTCTTAAATCAGCTCCTCTGGACTTGTTGGCTACTTCTTGAATGTACCAGGCACACCCCTAACTCATGGCCTCTATATCTGCTGTCTCCTCTGCCTGCTTGGAATGGTCTTCCCTCAGTTGCATGGGTGACTCCCCCATTTCCTTCAGCTCTTTGCTCAAAACTTGTTTCTTCGGTGATGTTTTTCTAGCTACCCTATCTAAAAATCTCAGTTACCCCTTTCCTAACATTTAATTCTCTACTTCCATATTTCGTTTTTTTCTCTTTAGCACTTACCACTTTCTGGTATATAATATATTTTACTTGTTTAATTATGTTTATTGTCTTGCTTTCCAGCCAAAATGTTTGCTCTTCGAAGTCACAGATTTGGTTTTGTTTACTTTTGTAGCCCTAGTTCTCAGGGAAAAAAGATTGACATGTTGTAGGCCTTGATAAATATTTGTTGCATAAATGAATATAACTAAATGAATAAACTATAACTAAATATTTGTGGAAACAAATAAACATTTTCTAGAACTCTATTCTACTATTGTTCTTTCCAAACATACATTTAAAAAGGATGCTTTCATCCTCTCAAGATAAATGATTCTGGACATTCTTAGCCACAGAACCACTGTAATCTTTAGCCACCAGAACCTTCAAATACTGAGAAGTGATAGCATTAATAACAGCTACATGTATATCTTAGTCCGTCATTTATTGAGTACCTATTTAGTGCCTAGGACTGGCTATTTGTTGCATTGTTTCTAGAAAGGAGATGTCTGGAGGCAATCAGATAAAATTATCATTTATCCACTGACAGACTTGGGGTAAATTTAGAGTCACTAAATTTTGCTGTGGCTCAGTTTCCTCCCTGTGAATGGAGACAGTGGTATACCACATTCTTCTGAGCTGTTGAAGGTAATGTGAAAGTCTAAAATATGCATAATTGCATACTGCTTGATATTGCCACCCAAGAAATACAACTTCACTAGAAATAATTACAGGTATTATAAATTATAATCAATATATAAATAAATACTGTTGCTCTAGTACTAAAATGTTTTACCATGTATGCTTTTGCAAGTATTACAGACATGGTTGCCCATTATTTCCCAGTGAGGGGAAGGAATGGAAGTAGTAGATGTCAGGAAAGACACGGGCAAGAAGAATATAAGTTTTTCCACCTTTATTGAGATCTAATTGGCATACAGCACCATATAAGTTTCAGGTTACAGATCATGGATTGACTTATATGTACTGTGAAGTGACCACCACAGCAAGTTTACTTGGCACCAATAATCTCATACAGATACAATAAAAAGAAAAAGCAAGAAGAGAAAAAAAAATTTGTGATGAGAAGAATGTCACTTTAACATGCAGGAGAAGGCTTAACAGACTCTATACAGATGCAGAGCCACTAACATCAATAATTTACTTCTTACAATATCTTACTGCATACAAATCACTTTCTCATTAATTTATTTCATTTTGAAATATATTCAGTAGCCAGGATTGATATTATCTTATCCATTATTTTTGGAGGTGAAGCTGAAGCTTATTTAAGTGATTTGTCTAAGGTGATACAGTGGCTTAGTGGTGGAGCTGAGACTATTTCTAATGCCATAAACCAGCTCTCTTTGGAGTATCTGATGTTCCTTAAAAATTTTAAAAATATTTATTTATTTTGAGACAGAGAAAGACAGAGTGCAAACAAGGGAGGGGCAGAATCTGAATCAGGCTCCAGGCTCTGAGCTGCCAGCACAGAACCTGACACGGGGCTCAAACCCACGAGCCATGAGATCAAGACCTGAGCTGAAGTCGGAGGCTTAACCAACTGAGCCACCCAGGCGCCCCTGGAGTGTCTGATGTTCCTATACTATGAATTCTGTTAGCTGGATGAGAGCCTCGCCACATTTCACTTAACTGTTTTCTACTTATTGCAGTGTCGGTGTTCTTGGCCAAAATTCAAATGACCTCAGTCTCTTCTCCTATTCCTTTGGGGAGGTCCTCCAAGGCCAGCAGTGGGACATGGAAAACCACTGAGGAAGAGTCTTTAAGCTCCTTTTCACATCCTCATAAGCCCTCAGTGGGATGAAAAATGCCTGTGGTTTCATGGGTGTCTGACAAAGGAATGAACCGTGAGATAGAAAATGGCCATCCAATCAACAAGCCTTCTTCAAGGCACTATCATGTGCCTGCCAAGGGGAGTACGAGAAAGGTTGGATCACTGGTTTTGGTTGAATAACTGACAACCTCATCAAAATTCTCTTACCTCTTATCTTGATTCCATTACCACTCTGTTTAAAGACTTCAGTGGCTCCCCCAAACACCTTAAGGTTAACATCCATGTGTCAGTTTAATAGGTGAAGTGTTTTGGCCTCTTCCTACCTCTGCTTCTTGTAACCTACTCCATACTGGCTTGCCCCATCGACATCCACATCTTTGTCTTCTCCATCCTTTCCATGCCATTGTATTATTTGTTTGTCCAGAAAGCTGGAGCACCCTTCCTTCCTTCTTTAACTAGAAATCCCTACTCATCCTTTGAGACTTATCTGAGTGATGAGGCCTCTGTGATTTCTTCCTTTCTGTCCCACCCTTACCCAGTAGGAGAGAGAGGCCCCTTCTCTGTGTTCCCAGAGACCTCTTTGCTGTTTTCAGTTACTGAATAATTACTCAGGGTTACAGCTGATTTCTTGATTCACTCATTATTCCCAGTACTATCACTTGGCTTGAAACTGCCAGACACTTAGTAAAATGTCTTGTATGAATGAGCAAAATATGAACGAATTGTCAAATATGAGGTAATGACTGCAGAACAATTTTAATTGTTGAGGTGTCTGGGTGGCTCAGTTGGTTAAGTGTCTGACTTTTCATTTTGTCTTGGGTTATGATCTCATGGTTTGTCAGATGGAACTCTGCCCCTCCCCCATTCGTACTCCCTCCCTCCCTCTCCCTCTCTCTCTCAAAATAAATAAATAAACATTTATTTTAAAAAACACAATTGTAATTGTTTTGTGTAGCCTATGACATGAAACCTGGATTTCACACACAATGAATATTCAGGGGCATAACCTCAATTGTCATACTGGTCCCATGCCTCTGAGTTTGATAAAATGCTTCCAGGGGTTTAAAGAGTATCCTAGTTAGACTCACACTGAGAAGGTGCTGAGGATCCTCCCTTATAGAGAAAAGCTAGTGCTTCTCCAGAGGTGTGAGGTAGAGGCCACAAAAAGTTAAG
This sequence comes from Mungos mungo, assembly GCA_004023785.1. NCBI lineage: Eukaryota > Metazoa > Chordata > Mammalia > Carnivora > Herpestidae > Mungos > Mungos mungo. The sequence goes on from PISW01008474.1 coordinate 46,936, forward strand.
GGTATGTGGGTATCAGAGGAAATGTGCCTTTGTCACATGTACCCCACAGAATAAAGTACACAAAAAGCACATTACATTAGAATGCTGTAATGAGTCACATGGTGAATTATCAGGAAGAGAGAATCACAATGTCACACGTATGTGGTGGAGAATGGAACAAAAACCAGCTTTTCCGCTCATACAGGGGCTCACTCAGAGCAACGAGTCTCTAGAACAGCCCACCTTACTCAGTTGGCTCTTTTCCCAGCCTGCTGGTTAGGCGGCTGCACTGGTGGTCTTGCACCCAGTGGAAGTCTCTAGCTCGAAGGAGGGGGCCCAAGAACCTTGGAGTCTCTCTCCCATGGAAAGTCTAATGAGTAAGATTTCAGGTTGGTGAATAGAAGAGGCTGAGAAGCTTGGGGGGGGGGTGGTGGTGGTGAGGAGAAGGTCAGAGTTTTCCTCTTCGGCCTTTACCTCTCCTCCACACAACGCTTTCAAAATAGAAGCCATTTCTTCTCTGCTCTACCACCTGCCCCCAGCCTCAGTTTCAGGGTGGTCTACCACAAACATTGTGTACTAACGGTAGAGAAGCTGCCAACCTTCCTGTCAGGCACTACACCAAACAGAGGAGGATTCAGCCCATGCCAGACCCAACAAATAAAATGGCCTTTGATTTTTGGCTGGTCAACATGAAGAGGGAATGGAGCTGGTGAGAAGCTCTGAAAAAAACCACATCACCTCTTGAGGTGTGAATGCAAACAGAGGAAGGGATACTGGTGATCTGGAGATTCTGCTTGGGAGATCCTTGAGCATAGGAACTCTTTTCAGAACCTGCAGGCAGCATAACACCTAGTGCCTGGTGGGGACTTAAAAATGTTGAATCAATGATTGAATAAAGGAAAAATGAAACACAGGATTATTCTCCAGAGGGTAACTGGATGATTTCCACCTAGGGGGAAACTGAGTAGAAATAAAATTTTGTCTTTTTTTTTTCTATCGGGGGTAAAACAAACAAACAAAACAAAACAAAATAAAAACAACAAAAACCAGGAGTGCTCAGCTATTTCCCTTAAATAACAACAGAGAGTTTGCACCAGGGAAATCATGTAATTGCTTTGTAGATGCCATTTCCCATTACACAGAGAAGATATTTTAAGTCATGATTAAGATCTAACTGGGATAGGGGACAGCTTCTTTAAGGGTCAGAGTCTAGGTATTGAATAATAGCCTCAGTTGTTATCATGGGTAAGGAAACTGCGCAGATAGTTGGAATAAACCAACCCAAACATTATTTGACTGAAGGGAGTAGTATTTCAGACAGAGAGAACAGAGTGCAAGAAGGCACTGGGAGATGAGGGAACAAGGTTTAACAAGTGACTTAATAAATGAGGAAGGAACAATAGGATTTAGACAATGACGCTAGAAGTTCTAAGCAAAAATAGAAATGTAATAATTAATTCTATTCTTATGAACCGGCAACCATGGAATCATGGATGAACTTTTAAGAAGTGCCTGAAAATCAGAACTTGAGTTTAAGTATATAGCTTTTGAAGCCGCCTCTTCCTCTTGCCTCTGGGTCCTTTCCCTCCTCCTATCTTAAATAAAATTTCAAAAAGGTATTGCATTCTTTGATTCTTTCTGGAATAAACAAATCTTCAGATTGCCTCAGTCTTACAGAGAGAAGGAAAGGTGGAGTTTGGTTTATGGCTCTGTTATTTACTGATCTACATATTTCAGTTTGAGTTTCAGAATGTTCCTTGTTGGCTTTCCTTTTATAAAAAATGATTAATTAAATAATGGCTTCTTTTGATATGGTCTTTGACTGATTATTTCAGACATCACTCATTTGTCTGCTTGGTTTCCCTTCCTGTTTCCTGAAATCTGATCCTGTTGCCATCCCAAGAGAGAAACCATGTTCGTATAAGGGGGTCTTTTTTAAAAAATATAGTTTATTACCAAGTAGGTTTTCATATAACACCCAGTGCTCCTCCCCACAAGTGCCCCTCTCTATGACCATCACCCCCCTTCTGCTTCCTCCCTCCCTCTTCAGCCCTCAGTTTGTGCTCAACATTCAAAAGTTTCTCATGATTTTCCTCACTCCCTCTCCCCTACTCTTCCCCCCCCCCTTTTACCATTCCCATGGTCTCCTGTTAGGTTTCTCCTGTTAGACCTATGAGTGAAAACATATGGTATCTGTCCTTCTTTGCCTGACTTATTTCTCTTAGCATGAGTCCCTCTAGGTCCATCATTTTGCTACAAATGGCCATATTTCATTCTTTCTCATTGCCATGTAATACTCCATTGTATATATATACCACATCTTCTTGATCCATTCATCACGTGATGGACATTTAGGCTCTTTCCATGATTTGGCTATTGTTGAAAGTGTTGCTATGAACATTGGGGTACATGTGTACATGCATCAGAACTTCTGTATCCCTTGGGTAGATCCCCAGCAGTGCTATTGCTGGGTCATAGGGGAGTTCTACTGATAGTTTTTTGAGGAACCTCCACACTGTTTTCTAGAGCGACTGTATCAGTTTACATTCCCACCAACAGTGTAGGAGGGTGCCCGTTTCTCCACATCCTTGCCAGCATCTATAGTCTCTTGATTTGTTCATTTTAGCCACTCTGACCAGCGTGAGGTGGTATCTCAGTGTGGTTTTGATTTGTAATTCCCTGATGATGAGTGATGCTGAGCATTGTTTCATGTGCCTGTTGGCCATCTGGGTGTCCTCTTTGGAGAGGTATCTGTTCATGCCTTCTGCCCATTTCTTCACTGGGTTATTCGTTTTTCGGGTATGGAGTTTGGTGAGTTCCTTGTAGATTTTGGATACTAGCCCTTTATCTGATATGTCATTTGCCACTATCTTTTCCCATTCTGTTGGTTGCTTATTAGTTTTTTTGATTGTTTTCCTTTGCAGTGCAGAAGCTTTTTATTTTGATGAGGTCCCAATAGTTCATTTTTGTTCTTGATTCCCTTGCCTTTGGGGATGTGTCCAGTAGGAAATTGTTGCGGTTGAGGTCAAGGAGACTATTACCTGCTTTCTCCTCTAAGATTTTCTGTCTCACATTAAGGTCCTTTATCCATTTTGAGTTTATTTTTGTGTGTGGTGTAAGAAAGTGGTCTATTTTCTTTCTTCTGCATGTTGCTGTCCAGCTCTCCCAGCACCACCTGCTAAAGAGGCAGTCTTTTTCCCATTGGATACTCTTTCCTGCTTTGTCAAAGATTAATTGTACATAAACTTGTGGGTCCAGTTCTAGGCTCTCTATTCTATTCCATTGGTCTATGTGTCTGTTTTTGTGCCAATACCATACTGTCTTGATGATGATAGCTTTGTAGTAGAGGGTAAAGTCTGGGATTGTGATGTCTCCCATTTTGGTTTTCTTTTTCAATATTCCTTTGGCTATTCGGGTTTTTTTTGTGGTTCCATATGAATTTTAAGATAATTTGGTCCAGCTTTGAGAAGAATGCTGGTGCAATTTTGATGGAGATTGCATTAAATGTGTAGATTGCTTTGGGTAATAATGACATTTTAACAATGTTTATTCTTCCGATCCATGAGCACGAAATATTTTTCCATTTCTTGGTGTCTTCTTCAATTTCTTTCATAAGCTTTCTATAGTTTTCATCAACAGGTCTTTTATATCTTTGGTTAGGTTTATTCCTAGGTATTTTATGGTTTTTCATGCAATTGTGAATGGGATCAGTTTCCTGATTTCTCTTTTGGTTGCTTCATTTTTGGTGTATAAAAATGCAACCAATTTCTGTACATTGATTTTGTACCCTGCGACTTTGCTGAATTCATGGATCAGTTCTAGAAGGTTTCTGGTGGAGTCTATGGTGTTTTCCATGTATAGTATCATGTCATCTTTGCCAATTCTGATGCCTCTTATTTCCTTTTGTTGTCTGGTTGCTGGTGCTAGGACTTCCAGCACTATGTTAAACAACAGTCATGAAAGTGGACATCCTTGTCGTGTTCCTGATCTCAGGGGAGAAAGCTCTCAGTTTTTCCCCATTGAGGATGAAATTAGCTATGGGCTTTTCATAAATTGCTTTAATAATGTTTAAGGAAGTTCTGTCTATCCCCACTTTTTTTTGAAGGTTTTTATTATGAAGGGGTGTTGATTTTGTACAATGCTTTTTCTGCCATCTGTTGACAGGATCATATGGTTTTTATCTTTTCTTTTGTTAATGTGATGTATCACATCGATGGATTGCGAATAGTGAGTCAGCCCTGTAACCCAGGAATGAATCCACTTGATCATGATGGATAATTCATTTTATGTGCTGCTGAATTCAATTTGCTAGTATCTTGTGGAATATTTTTGTATATGTATTCATTAAGGATATTGGCCCGTAGTTCTCTTTTTTTGTTGGGTCTCTGTCTAGTTTAGGAATCAAAGTGATACTTGCTTCATAGAACGACTCCAGAAGTTTTCCTTCGATTTCTATCTTTTGGAATAACTTGAGAAGGATGAGTGTTAACTCTGCTTTAAATGTCCAATAGAAAGCCCCTGGGAATCCATCTGGCCCATACTTTTATTCATTGGGCGATGTTTGATAACTGATTCGATTTCTTCACTGGTCATGGGTCTGTTCAGATTTTCTATCTTTTCTCGTTTCAATTTTGATAGTGCATGTGATTAGGAATTTTTCCATTTCTTTTAGGCTGTCCAGTTTGTTGGCATATAATTTTTCATAGTAATCTCTGAAGATTGCTTGTATTTCTTTTTTTTTTTAATGTTTTATTTATTTTTGATACAGAGAGAGACAGAGCATGAGAGGGGTAGGGGCAGAGAGAGAAGGAGACACAGAACTGGAAGCAGGCTCCAGGCTCTGAGCTGGCTGTCAGCACAGAGCCTGACGCGGGACTCGAACCCACGAACGTGAGATCTGACCTGAGCCGAAGCCGGAGGCTTAACTGACTGAGCCACCCAGGCGCCCCGATTGCTTGTATTTCTGAGGGATTGGTTGTGATAGATCCATTCTCATTCATGATTTTGTCTATTTGGGTGTTCTCTCTTCTCTTTATGAGGAACCTTGCTAGAGGTTTATCAACTTTGTTTATTTTTTCAGAAACCCAACTCTTGGTTTCATTGATTTTTTTAAGCTGTTTTTTTTTTTTTTTGATTCTATATTGTTTATTTCTGCCCTGATCCTTATTATTTCTCTTCTTCTGCTGGGTTTGGGGTGCTCTTGCTGCTCCTTTTCCAGTTTCCTTAGGTTGTTAGATTTTGAGTTTGTGCTTTTTCTAGTTTGTTGAAATAGGCCTTGATTGAAATAAACTTTCCTCTTAGGACTGCCTTTGCTGTGTCCCAGATCGTTTGGATTCTTGTATTTTCGTTTTCACTTGTTTCCATATTTATTTATATATTTATTTAATAGTTTATTGTCAAATTGGTTTCCATATAACACCCAGTGCTCTTCCTCACAAGTGCCCTCCTCCATTACCACCACAGTAAAACATCCATATATTTTTTAATTTCCTCTCTAATTGCCTGATTCACCCAATCATTCTTCAGTAAGGTGGTTTTTAACCTCTACATTTTTGGAAATTTTCCAGACTTTTTCCTGTGGTTGATTTCAAGTTTCTTAGCATTATGATCTGAAAGTGTGCATGTTATAATCTCAATTCATTTGTTTTATGGAGGGTTGGTTTGTGACCCACTAAGTTATCTATCTTGGAGAATGTGCCATGCACACTCGAGAAGAAAGTGAATTCCCTAGCTTCAGGTTGCAGAGTTCTAAATATATCTATTAATTCCATCTGTTCAAGGGTGCCATTCAGCTCCATTGTTTCTTTAGTGATTTTCCGTCTGATTGACTTATCCATTGTAAGTGGAGTATTAATAAGGTCCCCTGCAATTTGCATATTCTTATCAATAAGATTGGTTCTGTTTGTGATTAGTTGTTTTATGTATTTGGGTGCTCCCAAATTCAACACATAGATGTTTATAATTGTTAGCTCTTCCTGATGTAGAGACCCGTTAATTATTATATAATGTCCTTCTTCATCTTTTATTACCATCTTTACTTTAAAGTCCAGTTTATCCGATATAAGTATGGCTACTTTGGCTTTCTTTTGGCGTCCAGTCGCATGATAGATATTTCTCCATCCCCTTCCCTTCAATCGGAAGGTGTCTTCAGGTCTAAGATGAGTCTCTTGTAGACAGCAAATACATAGATTTTTTTAAAAATCCATTCTGCTACCCTGTGTTGTTTGATTGGAATATTCTGTTCATTTACATTCAGTGTTATTATTTAAAAATGTGGGTTTAGATTCATTGTGTTCTCTGTAGGGTTCATGTTTGTCTCTTGTACCTTCTATTTCTTGCTACATTTCTCTGATACGGTCCTTCTTAGGATTTCTTGTAGGACTGGTTTGGTGGTGATAAATTCCCTCAATTTTTGTTTCTTTGGGAAAACGTTTATTTATTTTTCTATTTTGAATGACAACCTCACTGGATAAAGAATTCTTGGTTGCATATTTTTCCTGTTCATCACATTGAACATTTCCTGCCATTCCTTTCTGGCCTGTCAAGTTTCAGTAGATAGGTCTGTAACCACTCTGATAGATTTCCCTTTGTATATTAGGGACCTTTTATCCCTAGCTGCTTTCAGAATTCTCTCTTTATCCTTATATTTTGCCAAGTCACTATGATATGTCATGATGAAAGTCGGCTCAGGTTACATCTTAAGGGAGGTCGGTATGCTTCTTGAATTTCAATGTCTTTCTTTTCCCCCAGATCGGAGAATTTGTTGTTTATAATTTGATCCAATACCCCTTCAGGACCTTTTTCTCTTTCTTCTTCTTCAGGAACTCCTATGATATGGATATTGCTCCGTTTGATTGTATCACTCAGGTCTTGAATTCTCCTTTTGTGCTCCTGTATCAATTTCTCTTTCTTTTTCTCTGCTTCCTCTTTTGCTATAACTGTGTCTTCTAATTCACCTCTTCTCCTCTTTGCTTCTTCAATCTGTGCAGTGGCAGCTTCCATTTTATTATTCACCTCATTTATAGCCTTTTTAAACTTGTCACAGCTATTTTGAAGGTTCTTGGTCTTCATATCAATATCTTGTCTGATGACTTCTATACCTTTTTCAAGCCCAGCAATTAAATTTATGATAGTCATTCTAAATTCTTGTTCAGTTATGCTGCTTGTGTCTGTTTTGAGCAGTAGTGTCACTGTGATTTCTTCCTGGAATTTCTTTTTATGAGAGTTCTTTTATTTTTTCAATTGGCTAGCTTTCTGTCTCTTATCAGTTTTAAAATTCGTTCTGCACTGTGTGCCTATTAGTATGGTTCTATTAAAAGAGGCTCTTTGACTGTCCAAGTTCTGTCATTTTAGTAGATGTTCTTTTATTGGTGTCTCTCAGTTTCTCTTGTTGTGCCTGTAATTAATATATTTCCTTACTCAGTGATATTTGAGACTTTCCACTATGTGTGCTCTGGCTTGTTTCTTGAGGTAGCCCTGAAAAGGAAAACAGACAGCCAAACACACAGGGAACACAGCATGCAAATGCACTGACAGATCCAGTAAACAAGCAAACCAAGTGGGAAAGGAAAAAAAGGAGCAGGAAAGAAAAGAGAGGACAGGAAAGGAGAGAAAAAAAAAGCCGGGGGGTGGGGTGGGGTGGGACAGAGACAGCGAAAGATAAAGGACAGTCTGAGAGCATAAAACCTGTGGAGGGGAGAGATAAGAATGAGATGAGGGAAAATCACAGCCGTGCATAAATGTTGGTCTTTTTCAGACTCCAGGGGGGAAAGGGAGAAAAGGAGGAAATAGGAATATAGAAAAGAGAAAACAAGGGGAAAAACTATAAAAATTAAAAATTAAAAATAATTAGGAAAGAAAAAATGGAAAAAAAACAGTAAGCATAGCAAGAAAAGAAGAATCTAGCTCTCCAGCTCGGATGGGTGTGTTTCGATGTAGGTAGTTCGGGTTTTAGGGGTTAGTCTCTGAGGCCCCGCCTTAGTAAATGCAGGGAGAAGAATGGCAGTGCCTCAAGCCCCCCTCAGAGCATGCGTTGCCAACCACTCTCTTGAGTCCAACCTCCCTGTGCCAAGGGCGGGTCAAATTGTTCCAGTTTTCTAAGTACCGCCAGGCCTCCAAATCCTAATCCACACACATTAATGCTTCCGCCACAATTAAAATAACCTCTGGCAGCCAGGCAGCTTTCTGGTAGGGACTGCGCAAGGGGAATTGGAGAGCCAGCCCTTCCCTGGCTCCACCTGAGGTCGGTAGGCTGCAGGGCCCATGGGAGAACAAGCCCGCTGAGGGGGTCGGATTTCTCACCCTGTGCCCAGCAGCTGCAAATGGAACGTTTGTCTCTCCGCCAGAGGCTGAGGTCTCTTTTCAGCCTCTCCTCTTCCCCTTGGCTCTGTACCGCCCTGTAGGCCGGCTCTCATGCAGCTCTCCAAAATTCTGTGCCAACCTGCACAGCTGCGCTGCATGCACACAGCCCTGCATGGTGCTGTGCAGCCTCTGGACACACGCTCTCTGTGGCCCGGGGCTAAGTCTCTGGGCACTCTCTTTCCCAGCTCCGCTTTGAGCCGGCGCTCCCTCCCTTAGTCTCCGTTCCCAGTTCTCACCCACTCAGGCATCCATGAGGCTGTTACCAATAAAAGGTCAGTATGCGCACCTCCACTCCTGGAGATCAGAAAGTTGTAGCTTTTAATTCTTCTCAGTTTGATGATTGTGGGTGTGCAGAGGTAACAGTGTTCCCTTCTTCTCTGCCATCTTGCCCCGGAAACTATAATAGAGTCTTCATCCCCTTGGCAATATGTGATTGATCCAGGAGTAAGCATTTGGCTCAGACTCTGGGCAGAAACTTGAGACTCTGCATAAGTGTTCCCAGGTTTAGTCTGGATGAGACTACAAACAGAAAGTAGAAGCCAATTTTCAGCAAATAGTTCTGAGAAAACTGGACAGCGACATGGAGAAGAATGAAACTGGACCACTTTCTTACACCATACACAAAAATAAATTCAAAATGAATGAAAGACCTAAATGTGAGACAGGAAGCCATCAAAATCCTATAGGAAAAAACAGGAGAAACCTCTCTGACCTCGGCCACAGAAACTTCTTACTTAACATGTCTCTGGAGGCAAGGGAATAAAAGCCAAAATGAACTATTGGGACCTCTTCAAGATAGAAAACTTCTGCTTAGGAAGGAAACAATCAGGAAAACTAAAAGGAAATTGAGAGATTTGGGGAAGATTTTTGCAAATGACATATTGGATGAAGGGTTACTATCCAAAATCTATAAAGAATTTATGAAATTAAAAACCCAAGAAAATAAATGGGCAAGAAACCAGAATAGATACTTTTTCCAAAGCATCCAGATGGCTAACAGACACATGAAAAGATGCTTAACATCACTCATAAGGGAAATACAAATCAAAACCACAATGAGATACATGTCAGAACGGCTAAAATGAACAACTCAGGAAACAACATATGTTAGTGAGGATATGGATGAAAGGGGACACTTTTGCAGTGCTGGTGGGAAAGCAAAGTGGCAAAACCACTATGGAAAACAGTATGGAGCTTCCTCAAAAAATTAAAAATAGAGCTACCCCACATTCCAGCAATTGCACTACTAAGTATTTATTCAAAGATACCAAAATGTTGATTTGAAGGGGCACATGCACCCCAATGTTTATAACAGTGCCATCAACAATAGCCAAAGTATGGAAATAGCTCACCATCCATCGACTGATGAATGGATAAAGAAAATGTGGTATATATACATATATATAATGGAATACTACTTGGCCATCAAAAAGAATGAAGTCTTGCCATTTGCAACAATGTGGATGGAACTAGAGGGTATTGTGCTAAGCAAAATAAGTTAGAGAAAGATGAAAATCGTATAATTTCACACATATGTGGAATTTGAGAAACACAACAGAAAAATAAGATAAAAACAGAGAGACAGGCAAACCATAAGAGACTCTTAAATACAGACAATAAACTGAGGGTTGCTGGTCGAGTGTTGGATGGGGGGATGGGCTAAATGGGTGATGGGCATTAAGGAAGGCACTTGTTAGGATGAGCACTGGATGTTATATGTAAGTGATGAATCACTATATTCTATTCCTGAAATCATTATTTCAGGAATGTTAACTAACTTGGATTTAAATAATAATAATAATAAATAAATGAATAGATAAATAAATAAAAATAAATAAAAACCTTTAAAAAGAAAATAAAAGCCTCATGGTCTCAGAGTTGCAAGTAGGGCTGCCTGATGCAGCAAACAAAAATATAGGATGCTCAGTTAAATTTGAATTTCAGATAAACAACAGATAATTTTTAGTATAAGTATGTTCCAGGAAATATTTAGTATATACTTATACTAAAAAATACTTGCTGTTTATTTAAAATTAAAATGTAACTGGGAATCCTGAATTTTATGTGGCACCCTGGTTTCAGGAGACCTCAGAATTCAGTCCAGTTTTTTGTTTTCTTTTTTTACATTTTAATAGTTTATTGTCAAATTGGTTTCCATATAACACCCAGTGCTCTTCCCCACAAGTGCCCTCCTCCATTACTACCCCCCTTCCCCCTCTCCCTCCCCCTTCAACCCTGGGTTCGTTTTCAGTATTCAATAGTCTCTCAAGTTTTGCATCCCTCTCTCTCCCCAACTCTCTTTCCCACTTCCCCTCCCAATGATCCTCTGTTAGATTTCCCCTGTTAGACCTATGAGTGCAAACATATGGTATCTGTCCTTCTCCACCTGACTTATTTCACTTAGCATGACACCCTTGAGGTCCATCCACCTAGCTACAAATGGCCATATTTCATTCTTCCTCATTGCCATGTAGTATTCTATTGTGTGTGTGTGTATGTGTGTGTGTGTGTGTGTGTGTGTGTGTGTGTGTGTATATATATATATATATATATATATATACACATACATACATATACCACATCTTCTTGATCCATTCATCAGGTGATGGACATTTAGGCTCTTTCCATGATTTGGCTATTGTTGATAGTGCTGCTATGAACATTGGGGTACATGTGCTCCTATGCATCAGAACTTCTGTATCCTTTGGGTAAATCCCTAGCAATGCTATCGTTGGGTCATAGGGGAGTTCTACTGATAGTGTTTTGAGGAACTTCCATACTGTTTTCTAGAGTGGCTGCACCAGTTTACATTCCCACCAACAGTGTAGGAGTGTGCCCGTTTCTCCACATCTTCGCTAGCATCTAGTCTCTTGAATTGTTCATTTTAGCCACTCTAACCAGTGTGAGGTAGTATCTCAGAGTGGTTTTGATTTGTATTTCCCTGATGCTGAGTGATGCTGAGCATCGTTTCAAGTGTCTATTGGCCATCTAGGTGTCCTCTTTGGAGAAGTGTCTGTTCATGTCTTCTTCCCATTTTTTCACTGGGTTATTCATTTTTCGGGTGTGGAGTTTAAAAGACCTATATGATGATGATGAAAACTATAGAAAACTTATGAAGGAAGTTGAAGAAGACACAAAGAAATGGAAAAACATTTCATGCTCATGGATTGGAAGAATAAACATTGTTAAAATGTCATTACTACCCAAAGCAATCTACACATTTAATGCAACTCCATCAAAATTGCACCAGCATTCTTCTCAAAGCTGGACCAAATTACCTTAAAATTCATATGGAACCACAAAAAAACCCCGAATAGCCAAAGTCATATTGAAGAAGAAAACCAAAGTGGGAGGCATCACAATCCCAGACTTTACCCTCTACTACAAAGCTGTCATCATCAAGACAGTATGGTATTGGCACAAAAACAGACACATAGACCAATGGAATAGAATAGAGAACCCAGAACTGGGCCCACAGATATACAGCCAATTAATTGTTGATAAAGCAGGAAAGAGTATCCGATGGAAAAAAGACTGCCTCTTTAGCAGGTTGTGCTGGGGGAACTGGACAACAACATGCAGAAGAAAGAAAATAGACCACTTTCTTACACCATACACAAAAATAAACTCAAAATGGTTGAAGAACCTGAATGTGAGACAGGAAACCATCAAAACCCTCGAGGAGAAAGTAGGAAACAGCCTCCTTGACCTCAACCGCAACAATTTCCTACTGGACACATCCCCAAAGGCAAGGGAATCAAGAATAAAAATGAACTATTGGGACCTCATCAAGATAAAAAGCTTCTGCACTGCAAAGGAAATAATCAAGAAAACTAATAGGCAACCGACAGAATGGGAAAAGATAGTTGCAAATGACATATCAGATAAAGGGCCAGTATCCAAAATCTACAAGGAATTTAGTCCAGTCTTGATACAGAAACATGCTTCATAGAGTAGCAGATCTTGCTCCTACCCCACATTTCACTCAACCTCCCTATCTTCAAAGAGCAACAAATCATGTAGGAACAGAGTGAGCCTGGTCAGTGTTTTGCTTTCAGATGAAAAATCTGAAGAAAAAAAAATGAAAAAGAAGGTTAAGTATCTAGGTAAATCAGGAAAAACTGATTTTTGTTCAGTTATTTGTTCAGCAAAAGCAAAAGCAAGTATTTTCTTCTCTCATTACTGAATTAAATAGGTAATTATCCTGACATAACATGACTCTAAAATATTTATTAGGAATCTTCACTGTCAAGCACATAAGAGTTTCATTATATTAATAACATTGACTAATATATATTGAGTGCTTAATACATGTGAGAAACAATTTTAAGTACTTTGTATGTGCTAACTCATTTAATTCTTGCAACAGCTCCATATGGTAATTAATATTATCACTTCTTTTTTTATATATAGGAAAACTGATGCACTGAAATGTTAAGTGCATTAATTGACTGGCTGAAGTTCACAGTTACTAAGTGATCAATCTGCCTATGAATACCAAAGTCCAGTTGGCTCTTACTGTAATCAATTACTGCTTAGAGGTAGATATTCCAGAGATAAACGGAATTATGTTACATTAAAAATAGTGTAAACTGGGTATTCTGGGATTTGAAACTACACATTTGGTTTTGTAACTTTAATAGACTTCCTAACCTTAACTGCTTAATGAAATGGCCACATTATGGCACCTCCAGTCAACTTCTACCTAACACCTCTAAGGTGAGAAACTCCAAAGTAGACAAGCGAATTTGCTAGATGATTCTTCTCTGACAGTTTCCTTTCGCTCATCCTGGATTGATCCCATGGAACATATAAGTTAAAAATAATCCCTCACCAGTAGGTAAGATTGGTCGCCTTCCTGAGGTTCTTCAGGCTTTGTTCCAAACACTCTCAGCTTTTTCAACCATTCCTGTTGATCTTTGAAGAATAATTAGTTCACACTTGAGTCCTGTGATTGTGCGTCTATAACCGTGTACAATCATAGAACTAAATATCTTTTCAGGCATAAACTTATCTGTAGAAATTTTCTTATCATAAGACTCTTGCATATGTGCAAATGAAAATTTTTGGCCACAAGATCTATAAGAATACCAGTTTTCATGGAGCTTTGGGATGGAAATTCTGTCCTTTTAACTTTCCATGGTGATTCTATGTGTACTGCCCTTGCTGTACCAATTTTTGTCATTGAAGAGTAGAAATTAGGAAAGTATTTTCTAGTAATTAATTAATTTAGAGAAAGAGAGAGAGAGAGAACATAGGTGTGCCGGGAGGGACAGAGAGAGAAAGAATCCCAGGTAGGCTCGGTGAGGTCAGCACAGAGCCGAACATAGGGCTGGAACTCACTAACCATGAGATCATAACCTGAGCCGAAACCAATAATTGGATGCTTAAGTGACTGAGCCACCAAGGAGCCCCAGGAAATATTTTCTTTTAAGTCTGCTACTTTTCTTCTGAGGATTTAAATGTAAATAGTGAAAAGTGTTTATAGTGAAAGCCAAATGAGATTCTTTCCCCCATTATCCTTCTAATGTTTATTTTAATTTTGAGAGAGAGAGAGAAAGAGAGAGAGAGAGAGAGAGAGAGAGAGAGACAGAGAGACAGAGAGGCAGAATCCAAGGGAGGCTACCGGTTCTGAGTAGTCAGTGCAGAGCCCAACATGGGGCTCGAACTCATGAACTGCGAGATCATGACCTGAGCTAAAGTCAGATGCTTAATCAACTGAGCTATCCAGGCATCCTCCCACCCCTGGCCTTCGTCCTTCTATAAACTAAAAACGTTTCACCAAACAAGTTGTTTTATTTTAATTTATTTTTACGTTTATTTATTTTTGAGCGACAGAGAGAGAGCATGAAAAGGGGAGGGGCAGAGAGAGAAAGAGACACAGAATCCGAAGACAGGCTCCAGGCTCTGAGCTGTCAGCACAGAGCCTGAAGCGTGGCTCGAACCCACTAGCCATGAGATCATGACCTAAGCTGAAGTCGGACACTCAACCACTGAACCACCCAGGCGCCCCCAAACAAGTTGTTTTAACTTCTACCTAGGTAGCCTAAGATCAGCATTTATGGAAGTGTGGAGGGAGATGATAAACCAAGAAAAGTAGTCTGGGTTACCTGACATTAGGGACAACAAGCAGTCACTGGAGAAAGTTGGCTTCATGTGACTAAGTTTAGCCTCTGGGGAACGTCTCTTGGTGGTCAGGGTCTAGGGAGAAATGGTTTTGAAAAGTATTCATCACCACTGGTGACGAAGTTTCACTGCAGTTTTGGTTACTTTCAATAAACCACACAGACCCACTGTGGATTAGATGGGGGGCAGCACTCATGCTAGTTTTCATGGGGGAGGAGTGACGGGAGGAAACTGATAGCTGTGGTGTGGTTTGCCTCCTTGCTGCTGCTCTCTGAGGTGAGGAAGCAGGCCTCAGCAGTGGTCCTCTTGCTGTCCATAGAACCACTCCTCCTGTGGTTTTATGCTACTTTATAAAAGACAATCCCAGATTCTATTTTACTCCTTTTCACTGAGGTGGATTCTGGGAGTGGAATGATTCTCCTCCACAGATGTGGGTGATAACAAGAAACAAATGAATATCACTGATTCACCCAGTAGCTGGACTTCTTGGAATTTGTCTAAAGAAATGATTGGACAACTGCACAGGGATATATGGGAAAAGATGTTTCCTACAGTCTTGGTAATAATCCCTCCTCTCCCATTAAAAGGTTCCAAATGTCCATCACTATGAGATTAGTTAAATAAATTTTGTTACATGCATTTGAGAGATCCTCCATGGCCATTAAAATCGATAAGAGTTCTATATTTGTGGACCTGAAACATGTCATGAAGATTTTAGGTGAAAAGAAAAGAGGCTAGGGGCGCCTGGATGGCTCAGTCGGTTAAGCGTCTGGCTTCGGCTCAGGTCATGATCTAACGGTTCATTGGCTCAAGCCCCGTGTCAGGCTCTGTGCTGACAGCTAGCTCAGAGCCTGGAGCCTGCTTCGGACTCTGTGTCTCCCTCTCTCTCTGATCCTCCCCTGCTTGTACTGTCTCTGTCTCTCAAAAAAATAAAACAAAATAAAATAAAATAATTTTAAATAAAAAAAGAGCCCAAAGGCCAGTATATAGGTATATTTTCATTTTTGTCATTTATCTATCTGTACCTATGTACCTAGAAAATATTCTGGAAAGACTGGCATGGAAGTACTGGGAATGGTTATCTCTGGATAGTAGGATTTTAGATAATTTTAACTTCTCTTTTATGTTTTCCAAGTAATTTCCTAGAATTAATCTTCATCAAACTGTTCATATAATAAAGAAACAGAAATAAATAGTCCATCTAACTTTATCTTTTTTTCTGTAAATACCATTTCTGCAGCTCAGCCATCCCTAACTACTAGAATAGATACAGAATTTTTTTCCTGACAATATCTAGCTTTATGTAACTTCAATAAATCCATCTTAATGGGAAAGGTTATACTTGTTCTGATGAATTTTACATTCATTTGTTAAAGAATAGTTGACTACATTTGCGTGGATCTATTTCTGGGCACTCTACTTTGTTCCACTGATATACTTAACTATTCTTTTGCTAATACCACATTATCTTCGTTAGTGTAGCCATTGAATTCTCAGAAGTTGTTATGGCAGGTGTCCTAGAGAGTGTGACCCATGCATTATCCAAGATTCAAATTTGTGCCTCTGACAAGTGCCGTGAGACCCACCTGTAGGCAGTCCCACAGTGTAATTTGGGAATTATTCCAGACTAAAACACGTTCTGTTGTTTGCAACTAAGAATCCACGTGGAAAGAATGATCTTTGTAGACAGCTAGTGCTTGCTTTTGATGGGAAGCTGTCGAATGGAGTTAGTTCTTTATTAGTCTTGTAATGTAATGGAAGAAAGAAATGAACAGACCTGTGTCTAAGTCTAGGCTAACTCTGTGGTGCTAGGAATCACTGAAACTTTGTTGAATCTTTGTTTATTCTTTGGAAAATGAGGATAATTTCTGTCTCATAAGGGTATTTTGGAGAAGTGTTAGTAACCAAAAGCATTTAGCAGATAATAGCAAGCCTCTAATGAATGCTCTATATACGCTATCTGTCAAAATGGGAAGATCTTCTTGCTCCTAAGTTCTTAAAAGATAAGCTAAGGCTCATTATTTGTTGGAAGTACTAGCTTAGAAAGAATAACAACAGAGACAATAATTAAACATTTTAAGGTAATTTAAGGACTTTGAGTATGAGAAAGCTAAATTTTATTTTTTAGTAGTAGTAGAAGCTCTATAATTTAAAAATAATAATTAAATATTAGTACAATGTCCAAACAAAAGAAAGAATCAGTATATCTTAGAATCAAGGTGGATGCATATAAGTTGCATGTTTACACTAAAATATCATTAGAAATCTCTATATATGTTCTAGTTGGTTAGGCATGGGTTCACTGTAGAAGTGGAATTTCTAGAAACACTTCCTCCATATAAAGAAGCACCTCCACCCTATTCCTAAAATCTCTTGTTACCTGCTTTATTTTAACTCATGGCTCTTAACATCACCACTTGACACATTTTTATATATTCTGTGTGTTGTTATTTTCTCTCTACTAGAATATAATGCCCGTAAGAGCTAAGACTCTGTTTCACCATTGAATCCTTAGCAACTCACTAAATATTTATTGACTGAATAATTAGATAGAAACTAACTTTCTTGTCATTTGAGTCTTTTTTCTAAGATCTAAAAACAGAAGCCCTATTCTATTTAACTCTCAACTAGCTACTTGACACTAGGTATTGTCCTAGTATGAACAAGAATGTAAGGGGGAAAAGGCCAATGGATATGGAGACTAGAATAGCCTTAAAATATAATCTTGCCAATCCACCCTCTTTTTACAAATGGGGAAGAAAATTGACAGTGATGGGCCTTCTTCCTCCCTACTGATCTCTTGCAAATCTGAACTTGTAGACATAGTTTGATTGGCTGACTTTATGCTAATGATGGGTTGGAAATGGAAATCTGGATTCTCCCTTGAGGGAAAAGGACTGTGATATGAGAACTTCCATAGACACAGGAGGCCACAGTGCCACTATTGTGACAAATGTCCATGACAGACACCAATGTGTAAAGGGAAAATAAATCCACTTTAATATTTTTAACAACTAACGCCATTATAGGCATAACACCTGGATAACTAATTCACTCCTTTCTCTCCACTGAACGGAAAGAAAATGTTTTCTCCATTTTGAAATTTGCTTCCTTGAATTTCGAATGTGCACTTTTGGGATGGGGAGACTCCTGCTAGGAATGCCTAAAGTACACCTGTAGCTTTTAAACTGCTTTCAATACATTCACTTCTAGGAACTGTTTATTAATAGGATTAACATTTCCTCATGCTAACATTTTAAGCACAAAATAAGCAAAGTTTATTTAAATATTTATGCAATTCCTTCCATGCCAGTTATGCAAATGTAATTACCGCTAGCAAATTTGTTTTGGCTGAGAAAAGTTCAAATGCTGGAAAAATAGCTAAAGGTATTTATTTATTTTTTTAATGTGAGGATTATCAACTGACGCTATCAGTGGGAAATGATTCCATCTTTGGTTTTAATAGTAAACCCAGAAATTCATAAATTTGGCTATTCCAATAGGAAATAAAAATAGAAGGATTTAAAAAAAATCTTCCAGCAGGAAGAATGTAAGACATGAAGAAAGAAAGAAAGACCAAAGTTGAAAAGAAAGCAGGCTCTAGGAGAACAGAAACTGATGCACGTGTGATGACTCTTGTTACTGTAGACTATTGGTTGAGACCCAAAGGGTCATAGAAAGAAGGGAAATGTAAGTTGCAATCTCAGCCTAAGCAGCAAAGAACAATATAAAGCTTTTATAGGTATTATAGGAAAGTTTGCATTAATGCAATTTTACATTTATGGTTCATAATCAAAGGTATTAAAATACCATTAATAAGGAAATGTGTAATGAAAATGAAAATTTCTCTTAAAAGGAAGATGTTGACCAATACTTTGAATTTGTTAAAAGCCGCTCAAGTCATGTCACTTCCAGAGTGTCAGGACGTAGATCCAATCATGTGGATTTCCCATGTTGTATTGTAGTTTCCGATCTTTGCTCTGACCTCCACTAATCTCTGCTAAGGATGTGACAGAGTAGGTCTTGGTTTCATCACTAATTTGTTTTCATGTTTGCAAAATGATGGTGGGTCATCAAGATTGTTATTATTATTTTTAAAGTAGGCTTCACACCCAATGTGGAGCCTAATGCAGAGCTTGAACTCACAAATCTGAGATCAAAACTTGAGCTGAGATCAAGAGTCAGATGCTTAACTGACTGAGACACCCAGGTGGCCTTGTCTAGATTATTTTTAAAGTCTGTTCTAGTCTCCATATATGTTGGCCTTTCTCCCCTTATTTTTTGTCGTAGTAGGGCAATATCAGTGTTAAACATCTAGATCTGAGTTAAATGGAACAGGGCTTCTGTTTTCAGTTCTTAGAAGAAAGAATCAAATGGCAAGAAAGTTAGTTTGTATTTATATATTTAATTAATAAATATGTATTGAGTTCCTACATTATAGGTGCTGAGGCTTCAATAGCAAAACAGAGTCTCAGCTCTTATGGGTATTATATTCTAGTAGAGAGAGAAGAGCAATGCACTGAATATATGAAAATGTGTCAAGTGATGATGATAAGAGCCATGAATTAAAATAAAGCAGGTGACAAGAGATTCTGGGAATGGTGTAGGGGGTGCCACTTTATGTGGAGAGATCAGGGTAGGCCTCTGATGAGACAGCAGCTGATCAATTTAATTCTCCAGTCAATTCTGGGGACCCATTTAGATTCATTCCAGTATCGTATCTCCCAAGGTAATGGAAGCAAATCTCAGAATCCATCTAGGTTCTGCATGACAGGTGTTTATTGGTTATGGCTCTAATACTATATAAAGTGACTAAGCCACTGTCATCAAGGAGTCCATTTTTTTCACTCTTATATCAAAAACAAAATTGAAAAAATTTTAGTAAATATTGAAATAAAAAATCATTTTGTTAATTAGACAATTAGGTAATCCATAACACTCATTATTCCACCATAAAGAGGTCTTATATTTGTGACTGATCCTTTGGGATCAGATGAAAATGTCTTCAGCATGAGGTTAAAGGTGTCTAGTGACATGCACATATCTTCCTTTTGATATTTCAGATATGGGGAGGAGACCAGGTATGGGGAAGCCGGTAATCATAGGTTTGGTGGACTTCAAAAATCAGTTGTTATTATTCATAAATATAAAGTCATAACCTCTAATGAGAACCACACATTTCTTCTTTGTCACCAGCTTCTCTGGAAGACCTGGCTCCGGTTTCAGAGTCTTTGTGATGATTTTAGTGTCTGTCTCTTGATTATAATTGCTGCCATTTATGGAGTCCCTTTTACGATCCAGACATGTTGCATGTTCTGTGTCTAATTCTGATGTCTGTGAAGCAGGGAGGGTGTTGATTTTCCTTTGTGAAAAACGTCTTGTAGTGGCTGAGTTGGGGTAAGGATAAGATCCACTGACCTGGTTTTAGAGCTCATGGCTCCCAGGACAGTGGCTTCTCAAGAAGAGGCTCCTTCAGATGACTGCTGACCACTGAGATTGGGCCTCTGGTCCTGGCTGCTGCATGTTTGTTTCCAGGCTGACTGGGTCTGATTAACATCCAATTTAGGAAATCCATATATACTTTCAATTCTGCACCACAGAGGATTTTATGTTTATGGCAGATTTTGTGACCAAAATGACAGCCTTCTGAAAAACCAAAACCAAACCTCAAAAAAATGACTCCTTTGTTTATTGATTTGAATTTCCTGGTAAAGTGATTAACCTGACATCATAGAGACTAGGCACCTCTCTTCTTCCCAGCCTTGGTTACTTTGTCTCTATGGCTTGTTCTGGTGAGATTCCCCCTGACCTGTGAACAATAAACAATGTTATGGAGACTGTTTTTAAGCGACTTCTGTGTGGTGGTCAGTGTGAAACATTTCCTCTGTCACCTTGAGCCTGGTGGATTCCTGGCCCTAAGTAATATATGCCTATGCAGTGCAAAACAGTGTTTTTTAACCTGTTGGTTACTACAACCCATTTAGAAATTTATTTGATATTTTTGGTGTACCTTTTATCAAGAAACAAGGGTGAATATTAATTCATTGAATGAGAATATGCCTGCCTGTTAATTGAACATACTTTCATTAACAAAGAATAAATAAATACCTATAAATGATACAGGAGGTTAAAATGTCAGAAGCTAGGTCTTACTAGATTTCTTCCCCACCCTGTCAGTCTGATCATGAGCTCGATAACTTCTTGAGGGAATTCTCGTAAATGTTTGTGTACTTCTTTAGGCTCCCCCTGGCCCCCCACATGTTTTATATAGTTGGATTCTGTTGAACATAACTGGTTTTAATAATGCATACAAGTCAGGGGTGCAAACTGTTTCTATAGTCAGGCAACAAATATCTTAGGCTTTGAAGACCATGCAACTCAGTGATTTTGCTGTTGTAGTGTGCAAAGAGTCATCAGTGATACACAAGCAAATGGGCATTGATGTGTTCCAATAAAACCCTTTACAAAACATGAGCTAAGTATGTTGTGCTGACCGAAACTATGCTATTGAAACAAACTTACTATTAATAATACCTACCAGTTATAGATAATATCTGTCTGTCTTCATTAAATTCATTAATTACAAAAACCCCAATATGGGGGTTTGATCATCTCCCATAATTTTATGGGCTTGACTATCATTACTCAAAGTCCATGGCAGGAAATAGCTTTTTTTTCTATGTAATTCTTGTGTTTTGGAGGGGAAAAATTATTCTTGCACAACACCTCATATAAAAATAAAAAAAATAACCAATCAAGTAAAAGTTAAGCCATTCTTTATTAGTGATTTCTGGAACTAAGTGGTTATTGTATTAAGTTATTGTATTAAGAGGTTACTGAGTAAGACATTTTTTCTAAACTGTGAAGAAAAGAAGATGCACAATTTTATTGGGAAATAAGCAGATGCAGAGTAGTAATCAGGGAGTAAATTACCACAGACACAAGATTGGCCCACAGGCTGGAGAATTCAACTAACAAATGTATAATCCAATTAGATATCCTCCCAGCACCAAGTTCTCTGTCTCCACCTGTACTGAATTCATCATCAGATTATCTTCAGCCCCTCTTGCTCCAGGACAGGCTCTAGCTTGGAGACTGCTATGTTTAACAGCAACCCCTATCACACTATTAGTACCACACTCCCTAGACAGAATCCATACTCTAGATTTTTTTTTTAAGATTTTATTTTTTAAGCAATCTCTACACCCAACGTGGGGCTCAAATTCATGACCCTGATATCAAGAGTCGCACGCTTCACTGATTTAGCCAGCTAGGTACTTCTAGATTGGTGTTCCTGAAATGCATCTGCAGTAGGTTTAAGTCTTCCATGAAAAAGGGTTCTGTAACTTAAACACTTATAAAGTTTACACTTTAAGTTTACACTTAAAACTTTATAAGTGTTTAAGTTACAGAACCGTTATGAAATGCTGGGATAGCCAAAATTTTACCACAGGACTTCTCAGAGCTTTTAATATGGTGATATGCACTATGATTTCATAATGCACAAAATTTCCCAAGCTTATTAGAAATGGACTCACCTCTTCTTTTTTCACAGAATAATTGACAGAACGTGTTTGGTATGAATTATTTTGAGAAATCCTATGAATCTACCAGTCTTGTTGTTCTTCAGGACTTAGCTTCTTTGTGTACTCCCCTTAGGGACCTCCTCTGCTCCACAGGATGACAGCCTATTATGTAATGTATTAACCATAGTCCATAGATAATACTCTATGCCATATTCATCCCAGGATTATTTGTGTAAACATAGGACCACTGAGCCACTGAAAGGCCTAAGTGGTTGACTGATAAGTCAAAGCTAATATATCATAGAACCTTTCCTGATACTCATGTCATAGAGTTCCTTTACTCCTTCTTCAGTGTTTCTTTGTAATACATCACTTATTTAATAAGTAAGGAGCATGTAGTAGAAGTAATAAGTAGTGTTGTCTTCATTATTCATTTGATGAGAGTCCCGCCCCCCTCCCCAAATATCAGAACTACATGATACTTTCACATCATAGAAACTTCTGGTCTAGATCTTAGACAAGATAACAGAATGTTTTATCTCTATTTTTAAACAGGTTTTCTGTTAGAAAACATATTCTTTTTTTTTTAATGTTTTATTTAGTTTTGATACAGAGAGAGACAGAGCATGAGAGGGGGAGGGGCAGAGAGAGAAGGAGACACAGAACCGGAATCAGGCTCCAGGCTCTGAGCCAGCTGTCAGCACAGAGCCTGACGGGGGGCTCAAACCCACGAACGTGAGATCTGACCTGAGCCGAAGTCGGAGGCTTAACCGACTGAGCCACCCAGGCGCCCCTAGAAAACATGTTCTTGAGATTTGCAGGAAGTATTTGTAGTTCCTGTTGGAAATTAGAATTGCATAAATATGTATATAGCTAGAATCCTTAGTTTTTATGTATTACTAGCATTGCAATAGTCAGGAAATTTAGTAGAAAAGTAGTTGTAATAAACATGACAAAGCAGTCTCACCAATAAAAAAGAGAGATACAAACATTCCAGTGGAAATGGACAAAAATTTGAAAAGACAATTCATTAAAGATTATGAACCTCACTTGTAGTCAAAGCAATTAATACTGAACAAGATATAATTGTTATCCTTTCACCTATGAGTTTGCAATGGCTGAAGTGATTCATAAAATCCAGTGTTAGTAGATCTGGAACGACAGGTACTTTCATGCCTTATTGATGGGAGTGTAAGTCAGCTCCTATTTTTGACTTTAAGCTGCAGTCTCATGCATTGTACATAAATACCCAATGAATTGGCTTTTCATGTAATTAATTTAGCTTTGTAGACCAGTGTACAAGGAATGACCATTGAGAGTTATGTTCTGTGGCACTAATTTGCCAGCCAACTTCATTTTTATATATTCAACTTTTGCATATCTTCTTAAGAAAGCAGTATGTATGAAAGTAAGACACCATCTTGTGTAAATTTCCTGGAGGTAACTTATAACAAAGAAATACACAGAGAAGTATAAAAGTTCAAAGAAATGTATATTCTCCTTGCTATGTGCTCTAGGGTTAAAAAAAAGAAATAAGCCAGGGACTAGCAGTAGGAGGGTAGTAGTGCATCAGAAGATATCTGTCAGGGCATTGGTTTTGTGGGTTTGAGCTCCGCATTGGGCTTTGTGCTGAGAGTTTGGAGCCTGGAGCCTGCTTTGGATTCTGTGTCTCCCTCTCTTACTGCCCTTCCCATGCTTGCACTATGTCTCTTTCTTTCTTAAAAATAAATAAACATTAAAAAATATTTTTAAAAACAGAGTTGGCTTTGGAATCTGGAAGACCTGAGTTTGAATCTTCACTCTATGATCACTCAGCTTTGTAATTGTGAGTGAACTCCTTAGCCTCTCCTAGCCTCAATTTTCTCATCTGTAATATGTAAACAGTAACTCTACTCAATGTATTATATTACTATAGAGAGTAAATGGGCTAATGCCCTTAAGATCTTAGCACACAGCCTCATGCATTGCAAGTGTACAGTGAATCTTCAGCGATCAAATGTTGTAGAAAGGTAGTGAAAGGATAGAGTATGCACAGGTATATTTACCTAGACAGCTGTCTGGGGGAAGGTCCATCTACGGTGACTAAATTGCTATCTCTGGGAAGTGGGATTTGGGTAAATTTTTCTTTCTTTCTTTCTTTCTATTTTTTTTTTTTTACTTTTCTGTAGTGTCTGCTTATTTGTGTGCGTTTTACAACAATTATATTGCTTTTTATCAGAAAAAATATAACAAGGTTTTTTTTTTTAACTTAGGGAAAGAAGTACAATTTAGGAGATGTTATAATGGGAACAAGTTTTAAATAAAATAATAGTCACAGTAATATTTCTTTTATTTTTATCTTTAAAAAAAGGAAACTTGTGCACAACTGGATTACATAGCTGAATGCTGCGGCTGAGCACACCGGGCTTGAACTGCTCTTCTTTCCAGGCACAGATCTAGACTACATTTCCCAGATGCAACCTCCTTCTCTCACTCTCTCCTTGTTTCTAGGTGGGACCAGATAACGCGTTCTTCCTGGTGAAACGTGACTAAAGAATAAATGTCACTTCCAGATCAAATTAGTAAAGAATAGGCACGCCTTTTCCATGGTATTTTGTTCCATGTCTGGCAGCCAAAAAACAACAAATGCAGTGCCAGGAAGTTGCCACAGATATACTTAAATCCTTCTAAAGTCTGGAAGTGGAAACTACATTTGGGGAAGACTATGAGGCGACACACAGCAAGAACTAGACGACGATCACATGATTTTGCCAAGTGATCCTATTTCTGTTTATTAAAGGGAACTGACTCTGTGTACATTAATGAAAGCTTACCTTACAGATAGGATCTGTATGACAGTGTTAGGAGGGATTGGTGTAATGTGTGTGTGTGTGTAAATTTACTCAGAGGAGAAACACAAAGACTATGAGGAACCAAGGGAAGATATTTACACTGATGCTAAAAGAGCATTTTGTCACAAGTATGCAAACATATATCTAACAATAGAGATTTGCTGGAAAATATGTTAAAGATGAAAAATGTCAGGATGATATGATTATAGATAATATTCTCTTTCTGTCAAAACAAAGTTCCTGTCAGGACAACTACTTATCAAAAGCATTTTATTTTATTATTTTTTAAAATATTTATTAATTTTTGAGAGAGAAAGACACAGAGTGTGAGCAGGGAAGGGGAAGAGAGCAAGGGAGACTCGGAATCTGAAGCAGGCTCCAGGCTCTGAGCTGTCAGCACAGAGCCTGAAGTGGGGCTTGGACTCACAAACTGTGAGATCATGACCTGAGCTGAAGTCGGACACTTAAATGACTGAACCACCCAGACAACCCCTCAAAAGCATTTTAAAAGGTAGATATTAATTTGTAATAAAACAAACATGTGCATATAGACATGCTACAAACACTTTTATTTAACTGGTTCTTGGGTATGGGGGAGGGGGAATGTAAAGAACGGGAGTCACCTGAATGAAGGCTGAGGAGAGAAATGAGAAGAAAAAGAAGTTGAGAAGCTCAGAGCACCAGCAGCAGCAGCCCTTTGCCCGCTGAGGCAGTTTCTTTGGATGGCATTGGGAACCTAGAGCCATGCTGGGGGAAGCCTCACGTCACAGCGGATGTGACATGAGACAGGTTGGGGAGCAGGACCGCAGAGACCACCACACCTCATTTCCTTACACTGTCCCTGCACTGGGTGGCGGTATGCCGTGGTCTTGGGGCATGTCTGCAGTGGAAGATTTGAGTTCAGGCTGAAGGCAGGAGATGAGACAGCCATGTTTCTTCTATGCACACATTTGGTTTCAATGACACATTAACCACAGGAGCAGGGGGAAGGCCATAAGGTGTGGGGTTAGTATGAGCGGGGGTAAAGGAACCTTTTCTTCAAAGAGAAAGGCATCTATACTGCAAAGACTTTCCACGATTCCCCCCCCCGCCAAAAACCCCTCTTTCCCCAGGAAGTGCGCTGACCACGGGAGGAATCAAGAGGTCTTTAAGAGCGGCCGATCTTCACTCTGCCTGCACAGCTCACCAGGACTCAGCCATGAGACCTCTCTTCCTGGCCCTGCTTGGCATCTGCCTTCTCGCTGAATTCATGGTGGAAGGTAAGCCCAAAGGTTCTGCGTGAGACGGGGAATGGGTATGCAGGTGGGCCCACGTCTGGGGTGTGGGTCAGGTTTGGACTTGAGAGAACCGCTTTCCCCAGGGTAAGCCTCAGACTTCCCCTGTGTAAAATGGAAATGACAATTTTGATTTGAGGGGACTTGGTAGATTCTGAAGACAGATGGAACTTGCTTAGAATCTGGGCTCCAGGTTTTCATAACTGGGTGATTTGGGGTACATTTCTTAGTCTCTCTGGACCTACACTTACTTATAAATTGAATATAATGACAGATACTCTCACTGGGATTAAAATGTAAAAAAAAAATAGGATGATT
>PISW01008475.1:0-73557 GCA_004023785.1 Mungos mungo
TTTTTTTTTTTTTTAATGTTTGTTTATTATTGAGACAGACAGAAACAGAGCGTGAGTGGGGGAGGGGCAGGAAGAGAGGGAGACAGAACCTGAAGCAGCTCCAGGCTCCGAGCTGTCAGCACAGAGCCCGGTGCATCAGACGCTTAACCGACGCAGCCACCCAGGCACCCAGAGTTTAGAGAATTTCTTATATATATTCTCGTTAGTCCTTTGCCAGATCTGTGGGCTGCAGATATGAATATTATTAAAATTTTAATGTTATCTTCTTAATTTTTTAGTCTCCTTATTAAGTTTCAAACAAGGAGAATTTTGAGATCTGACTTCTCTGGGATTTTCTTTTTATACTCGTTTTGTGAGGAGAAATATTTTATACGAGTTCTGGTTCCTTATGTATTTTTACTATAAGAAAAAAATAGCTATGTTTGCCACGTAATTTATTAATTCAGTTTTATTCAATGGCTTAAGTGCGTTACTATATATTTTACGTTATTTCCCTGGGCAAGGATATTCATGAATTCCAGAATTTTCCCATGATTCACCTTGCTACAGTTATAGTTTTCTTTTATAACATAATGTGGATCAGAACATAAACACACGAATGAGGAAAAAGGCCAATTTTATAATATTTTATTCCCTGTTCACATTACTAAGGAGATATTTTATGATAAACAAGCCTCCACGGTATGTATTTGGTGGAACATGTGCTAAAATTAACGCAGTGAACAAAGTCAGAAAGACCATCACAGCAGATACATAACTATTGATTAAAATTTGATACTATTCCTAAACGTAATCATAATAAAATCAGCTAAGAGATCAGTAATACAAGGAAATACCCTAATTCAATAAATACACCTACAGAACTCCAGCCTCACTGTTATACTTGGTAATGAAACATTGGGGACATCTCCCTTCAAAATTCGGGACAAAGGAAGTGTATCTGTTATCGTGATGCATGTTTGGCTTTTTGAGTAAAATGCTCATCACCACAGGGGGAAAGAATACAAATTTTAAGAAGAAAACAGAACACTGATGTGTCAGTCAAAAAAAGGGACAGACACCGTTTTCAATTAATAATTCAGCAATTGTTTGATATAAGATCAATACAATCATAAAAAATTGCAAATTTTTTCCTACTTGACACTAGACAGTCATATCATGCTTTTTTTTTAATGAAAATCATTTACAATAACAACAATGTATGTTTACGTGCCATTAATCCAGGAAAAACTACATGGGTTTTTAAAACTTTTGGAATAAATTATAACGTATTAAAAATGCAAAAAATTGATTTATTCTTAATACTTTTGAATTTCTTTTATTTATTTTTTTTTACCGTCTTTATTTATTTTTGAGAGAGAATGACAGAGCATGAGCCAGGGAGGGGCAGAGAGAGAGGGAGACACAGAATCGGGAGCAGGCTCCAGGCTCTGAACTAGCTGTCAGCACAGAGCCCGACATGGGGCTCGAACCCACGAATCATGAGATCATGACCTGAGCTGAAGTCAGATACTTAACCGACTGAGCCAGGCATCCCTGTACTTTTGAATTTATGCTTATTGCCTGTGACTTTTCTTTATGCAGGGGCTTTTCCAAGATTGATTATCAGGAGTGCATTGACAGTTCAGAGCCTGGATCAGCTTCAGATTCTGTGTTTGCCCCTCTCTCTGCCCTTTCGCTGCTCACACTGCCTCTCTCTCAAAAATAAATAAACATAAAAAAAAAAAGAATGACCATCAATGATCCTCGACGAAAGAAGTCAGAGAGATAATCACATACTGACACTGATCCCGCAAGGGCACCTGGGTGGCTCAGTTGGTTAAGTGTCCAATTCTTGGTTTCGGCTCAGGTCACTCATGAACCCACAGCTTGTGAGTTCGAGCCCTGCATTGGGCTCTTCTTGGGATTCTCTCTCCATCTCTCTGCCCCCCACCTCAAAACAAACAAATAAATAAGTAAATATTTTTATAAAAGAATGACCATAAGATGATGATCACATGTTAGTGTAGCAATTGTCAGTTGTGCAGGATGGCAGGATCTAAAATATCCATAGATAGAGTCCCATCCGAGAGGAAAGAACTTCTGAATAATGGAGAAAATTCCTGCAGGAACCTGTAGGGAAAGAGAAAGAGAAAACTCTCCTTCCAAGTTTACATATGTGACCCTGTGTGAACACCAGAAGCCACAATAGCTTTCTCTCTTATGGAGACGTGTTTCCAGAATTCCTATTCGATGAAAGATACACATTTCCTGAGACTCGACCTCGATCCAGACTTTGGTGGCTTCCTTACACAGAAGGAAAGAAAAATATCAGCACTGACCTTGCACAGTGATGCAAGAAGGTGATAGGTGATGCTTGGCATGATCTGGAGGTCGTTTCAGACTTCCAAGCCAAAAGCACTCTGGTTGCCAAATCGACACATATCGTGTGACGAAC
Organism: Mungos mungo; assembly: GCA_004023785.1. Classification (NCBI taxonomy): domain Eukaryota; kingdom Metazoa; phylum Chordata; class Mammalia; order Carnivora; family Herpestidae; genus Mungos; species Mungos mungo. Next base: position 2,438 of record PISW01008475.1, read on the forward strand.
CATCCAGAGGATGAACTAGCGTGCTACAAAGCAGCAGAAAATCCGGAAAAGCCGTGTACGTGCGTTAGCAAAGGTGAGCTACGGATCCCCAAAGCAAGCTGACGTTATCGCTGGGCGCATGAGCACATCGATCTGAGCATTCGTTTTTAAGCCACCTAATTATGGGTTCAGCGTTGCGTAGATCCTTATCTTCGAACAAGAGGGCTGCGCGAAGGACTTAAATACTCAAGCAGTATTTCCGGAGGTGATGTATACGACGCACATTTACCGTTTGCGGAAGATCGTGTGATGTGTGAGCATCTGAAGGCCCATCAGGATGGGGGGGTGGGGCACCAGCTCCCGGGAAGAGAGGAAGGATGGGAAGGAGGTAAATGTTGATGTGAAAATCTGCCCTTGTGTCCTTAGGTTGTTAGGAAAGCGGATTGTAATTCTGTAGGTGTGCGATGTGATCTCAGACAGACCTTTCTAACTCCCGAGAGACCTTGACTTGATGGTTGTCAAGGATTCCACTCAGAAATGGGCAAAACAAATGCAAACCCATGCCTCTAGTTCCGTATCTAGACAGTCTTGACCATCTGGCAAGTGTGGTGACTGGGGCCGGGTCACAGGTAGACTCCACGTCCCTGGTGATAGGCACTGTCTCTGTCTGGACATTGCTCATAAATGTTCATGCTTGTAAAAAGTGCACAGCATTTTATACGTACTGACTGTAAGGTATTTTTTTTACGAATGGTTGGCTTTGATCAAATGTAGTCTTTAATCAAACGAGGAAAAAACACATCTTTTTTCCATCCACGTACTAGAAAGTTGACTCATTTCAAACCAGATTTTTCTCAGTATTAAAGCACATGCCTTCTTTTGTTATGGGCACAGATGCTCAGTAAAGTAATGTTAGTAGAAATGTGGCCACTCAGTCTTCAGCAATAATTGTACCATTTATTTATTTGTTTAATATTTATTTGTTTTAGAGAAAGCGAGACAGAGCATGAGCAGGGGCAGGGCAGAGAGAGAGACAGACACAGAATCTGAAGCAGGCTTCCGGCTCCGAGCTGTCAGTGCAGAGCCCAGCATGGGGCTCGAACCCACAAAGCATGAAATCATGACCTGAGCCAAAGTCAGACACTTAACTGACTGAGCCACCCAGGCGCCCCGATAATTGCCCTTTTTTGAACAAAATTCTGCACGAAGAATACTGCGGCCAATGCTGAAACAAAACACCTAGCAATTCTGCAGGGCAAAGTGGAAGAAAACATTCTATTATTTTGGAGTAACATATATTTTACCTGCTCAGACAGAAGCGTAGCTTTGAAATAAACGGCCGTGCTTTTTAAACACCGTCATCAAACGGGAATAATTTGGGACCCATTTTGTGGGATTTCTCTTCCTATAAAACGTCACGACGCTGTCCTTCAGTGCAGCCATTAACCGGGTTGTTCTACATCTCGTTTTCAAATTGCATCAGGACATGTTGGCTCAGTTACATCCTTGGGAGTGAATTTTAAAGAACCTACACGTGATGGTTTCATCCACCAAACACCTAGCAATGAGGCGAATTACTTGGCAAATTGTTGCTTGCACTGATTAACTTTTTAGAAAAATAACTTGGCAGATCCCAGTCCCACGGCTACCTGGGAGGAAATCTGAGAAGGATAAAGTATCACAATCACTGCTCGTTTCTTATATTCGTGTACTTATGAAATGCTAAACACACGGATAGTTTATGGCTCTGGGACTGGCACCCTCTGAATTCTAAGCATTGCCGTTCACTTAAGCTTCCTCTCCTCTAATGTAGAATCCCTACATCTAAAATTACAAGCAGGCAGACAATTATTAAGCTTGTGTCACTCCATCCAATGTGTCTTTAACATTTATCTCAGTAGGGGCGCCTGGGTGGCTCAGGTGGCTGGGCGTCTGACTTTGGCTCAGGTCATGATCTCAGGGTTCATGAGTTCGAGCCCCGCGTCAGGCTCTGTGCTGACAGCTCAGAGCCTGGAGCCTGCTTTGGATTCTGTGTCTCCGTCTATGTCTGCCCTTCCCCTGGTCATGCTCTGTCTCTCTCTGTCTCTCAAAAATAATAAATAAATGTTTAAAACATTTATTTTAGTAGGCAATACTTTCATGTTTCAAAATTTAAAAACAAATGAATAAACATACAATATTGGGAAGCCTCAGCTGTCTACATGCCCCATACAGACAGCCCTACGGACCCCAGTAATTAGGTACATTTTTGTATGTTGCCCCAGTATTTTTATGTACTTATAATTAAATATGACCGTACATGCAAAAGGAGTAAACACAAATGTATGTTTAAATACTTGCAAAGCAGTGTACATGCGTATATATATTCCGTATGCCACATGCCCTGGCGGTCTCTGGTTTTGGGGGGCGATATTAACATCTGGGTATAACACACCCAGCCCTCTGCCTTTTTTTTTCCCTGCCCTGGTCTTGCCCTCCGTATCTCCATGTGTGCCTCACACACCTGTCCACCCACTGCACCCTAATGACCCCATCGTCGTCCTTGCCCTGTGGCCCCCACCCACAACTCCTCCCTTGATCTCTATCTCTCATTCTAGGTCGCTCTCTCTCGGTCTCTCCCTCCAATGTCCCCATGACTTGCCTCTCTCCTAACGCTCTTGATTTGACCTTGCTTTGCAGTCTTTGAGTCAGGTGCTATTACAATCTGCCGTATTTGAGATGGTTGCACACACACAATGCACACACACACACACACACACACACACACACACACACACACTGAGGCATGAAATGCCTATGAACTCTCACAAGGGTATCAGGCTGGGACCAGAAACACAGCCCATTGGTTTTTCCACTCCAGGCACCATGTTGAACTCCAGGGAGCATCCCACCTGGACAAGGTCATGTCCATGTCCTTCTAAGCTCAGTCCGCCTCATTCACCCCAGCAACTCCTTTCTCCTCAGACAAGAAGACTGTCTGTCGATCCTCCAATTTCTCTTCTCCTTCAAGCGTCTGAAACAACTTTTCTCCTGGTCCTGGACTCCGACATTCAGATTTGTCCCTCCTTGGAATGATCACCCATCTGTGCCCCTTTGCACTCTTGCAACAAGGGGAAGGAGCCTTTCGGAACACATGCCTTTTAGAGTTCCTGTCTTTGTGAAACTCTCTCATTGCTACACGCATTGAGGTGGCTTCAGCACCGTCGGGGATTAGTCCTCCCTTTCCTAGTCAAACCTATTTTCCCTACAGGAGTGTCTACAAATGTTTCTGAGAACCTCAAAACTGCTCTCATTCGTTTGTGTGATTTATTCTTCCCTCCCACAGAACGTCTCGCGTCCCCTGAGCATTCCAGGTACTGATCAGGTAGCAAGCAGATCATCTGCCCCTGCTTTGCGACCCAGTAACTGGTTTCTCCGTGGCCACTTGGCGTGTCCCAATGGGAAACTTGGTCCAATTGCTAAGGGCTTTCGTTACGGTGCCCTACACCATTTCAATACGAGATTTCTTTTTTAATTTTTAAAAATTTTTAATGTTTTTTTGATTTATCTTTTGAGAGACAGAGAGAGACAGCATAAGCAGGGGAGGGTCAGAGACAGAGGGAGATACAGAATCAGAAGCAGGCTCCAGGCTCTGAGCTAGCTGTCAGCACAGAGCCCAATGCGGGGCTTGAACCCACCAACTGTGAGATCATGACCTGAGCCAAAGCCAGACGCTCAACCGACTGAGCCACCCAGGCGCCCCGCGATACAACACTAAGGAGAAACCTTTAAAGGCAAACATCCTTGCATGTAGAAGAAAGACCAATACCTCTGCCTCGCAGGCTGCGCCTTTCATGGTACCAAAAAATAGATAAATAAACACTTTATATTAAATTAATAAAAATATAGGTATTTAATCAGCACATGTACACTGTGCAGTTTTGCACAGACGGTATATCCGTGGATATCCATGTAACACATGTCTACCCTGTGTGTTATACCTTGTAAGAAGTCTACACTACATGAGCTCCTATGTTATATTAAAGCTGTATGTATCCTATATTAGTATATGTCATATGATAGGTATTATTAATCTATAGGATACACTATAATGCTGTGTATTCAAATTATACTATACTACCTATATACTATAGTAGATGCATATAACGTGCATGTATATATGCATACACGAAATTATAGATAATTTTCTTACGTGTATATATGTGCACATGCACCCCACCGACCATTGCTGCATCTTCTTCATTATGTTGAAAGCAAAAATAAACATTTCTACCTCTTTTGTACGTGCCAACATTTCCTGACTTTTTTTTCAGCATTCCTGAAAAAGCACCGCAAACATAAATCAGAGGAAAGTAATTTTACTATCAGCATTTCAGAAACCCCGCCAGTATCCTTTAAGATTATTAAAGATGCATTTGCATGAGCCAGGCTCCGTCCCGTCCCTAATTTTTATCAGGCATGCTGGCTTCAGAGCAGCTGATGTGGTTTTGATTTCCCCAGTGACTCCGGAGACACTGCAAGGTTTCACATCAAGGGAGGTTTACTCCCCTAGAATGAGAATGAGCAAATTTATTTCCTGCCAAGAACTCAGGAGTGCTTGAGAGAACAGAGTGTGCTTTCCCAAGAGTCTCCGGCAGAATATCTCTAACAAACGTGTGCAGGGGTTAAGAGAGACTTCTTTATTCCCCGGTGTTTTCAGAAACGGTTCAAGTTTTCCAGTGTGCTAGGTCGGGTCTGCCGTGGCTAAAATGTCACGCTGGCGTTCAGAACAATGCAAATGACTTTGTGTCATTGAAAGTAAACACCGTTAAGAATTCCGCTTTATCATGTAGGAGGAAGCCACATTTCCCACTAAATGCCCCGTAGGAGCAAGGGCTTCGACAGTAGATATGGGGAGAGGATGACCCCGAGCTCAAGTTCATTTCCCCTCATTCCTGTGCCTGAGGATTATTGCAGCACCATGTTGCCTGACTTTACATTTCTGCTCACCCCTTCTCTCCAGCACCAGGACTCGGGTTCAGAGTTCCTACACTATTTTGCCTGGTGTGTGTGTGGGTGTGTGGCCTGGGGTCTTTGATCTTGGTCGGTAGGTGGTAGATTGAGGGTCTTCTATCCAGGTCTCTGATGTTCTTGATGTCTGAGTCCCTCTGCTGAAATCCTGTGTGTCTCAGGGCTGACAACACAAGGCAGTAGCTACTCTGTTCCGGTTGGTAGAGCTCTTCGTAGGGTCTGGCATTTCCAAACGTGTTATGGAGTCAAAGCTTCCAGACTTTGATTCTCCAAGAGTCTTGACTTACTGAGCATGGAAATGGGCCAGGGGCCAGGTACTGTATGGAGCATACTATTTGGGGGGCCCAGCGAATCAGGAGTAGCACTTGAACAGGAATTCCCAACTGGGTACCATGTTGCCCCCCCAACTCAGGATCGTTTACCAATATCAGGAGATATTTTTGGTCATCCCATTTTGAAAGGAATCCTGGTGGCCCCGAGTGGTCAGCTCCCAAACATCCCGGAGGGCTCAGATGTATCGCCCTATAGCTCAGAAAGTCGACAGTGCCGAGGGTGGGAGATGGCCAGGGACGTGGTGGGCCAGGAGTGAGACTGGATATTTGCAGGCATGAAGCTGGGGAAGGACAGAGAGTCTGTCAGTGAGAGTGGTCTGTGTTCCGATTCCGTGGGAGTTGGGAATGTAGAGAATCATAGGCTGAACACTGGGATTTGTTACAAGTGCCGTAAGGGTCAGGGTCTGCGCTCAGCCCCCTGAGAGTCTGGATTCTCTACTAGCTGGTGCCCTCCGGATCTTGGGACCGGGATTCTTTCTCAGTGCCTGAGGACTCTTTCTGATTATGGCCTGGGTGTGCTCATGAGGCTTTGGGGAAAGGCCCTGGAGGAAAACACACAAAGAGGGTTGGCAGGTGGCCTGTGTGCTTGGGTCTGGCCCCTCCAGGCACAGATTTCTTCCTGTCTCCAGAACTGCTGTTCATCCCCAGCCCTTCAGCCAAGAGTGGGTCACACACAGACGTGAAGCGCGATGTGGATGCAGGGCGTGTCATGAAAAATGAGCGGCCACGCAATAACACACCTGCGTAAGAACCTAGGAGCATCCGTCATTGTGTTGAGGGACCTCTCTATTCTTGCTCAACCTTGTGGCTTTGCTGGGCCTTGTTTATTAGCGTCATTGGATAGCGGGGCAGAATGAAGACGTGTGTAACTTCCTGCCACAAACATCCCTTTGTGTGTGTTCATGGGGTGGAGCGTAGACCAGATCTTGATTTGGAGGGATTTCCTCTGAAGGCCTCACATGAGAAGTCTGGGTTCTGGTTGGTTTTCCAGCGTTATTTATCTTTATAGCTAAATACACGTGATCGATGCTTTCCCCCCAAAGAGATCTGGGTGACATTGTGATTGCCCGTGAATCAGGTGCCGGTGTGCGTTGGCTACAGTGAAGGGCGTGTACTGAGCGGGCGCAGAGAATGGACCCAGTTCTCTGGACCCAAACGATAACCGTGTCTTACCTTGTTTAGGAATTCCTACCGAAGGCCGGGCAAGATCCAGGAGCACCCCCTTAAACCAGGAACTCATTATTCCAGCCAAAAGAGGCCGATACACAATGAAGCATGTACTTTGCTAGGCTTTCAGAATCAATATGATACTTGACAGCAAATGTGTGATTTAAAATTGATCAAAATTGTTAAATTTCAAAAACCACTGTGCAAATGTAAATTTTTAAAAAACGTGTCAGAGTTTACCAACATCGTTTAAGTATTGTTCTTTCTTGGGGCGCCTGGGTGGCTCAGTCGGTTCAGCATCTGACTTCGGCTCAGGCCATGATCTCACGGTTCATGGGTTCAAGCCCCGCGTCGCGGCTCTGTGCCGACAGCTAGCTCAGAGCCTGGAGCCTGTCTTCAGATTCTGTGTCTCCCTCTCTCTCTGCCCCTCCCCAGCTCATGCTCTGTCTCTCTCAAAAATAAATAATTCCCATCTGCAGAAGAATTATTTCTTAACATGAGAAAACATAGGTTTCACTGTCTCAGAAACATGATCTGAGTTCGGTTCCAACTCCGATCGTTGATCCTTAATTGATTCACACGTGCTCCAAACTCTCTGGACTTCACGGTGTTCTTTGGGACCACTGTGTTTTTAAAGTCTTATTTATTTTGAGAGTGGAGGCAGAGAGGAAGGGAGAGAGAAAATCCCAAGCCAGCTCCGTGCTGTCAGTGCCGAACCTGACGCAGGGTTCGAACGCACCAACTGTGAGATCACACCCTCAGCTGAAATCAAGAGTCAGACGCGTTACCGACTGAGCCTCCCAGAGGCCCGTGGGGCCGCTATTTAAATCATCACGTTGCTAAGAGAGGGAAGAAATGGTTTCATGCCAGGTCTCTGCATAAAAGGACTGCAATTAATGAGATTCAGGTTGGGAATGAAAAACTCCACTGCAATTTTGCGGTCATTGGGAAGGCACACTCGGCCAGGTCTCCTCGGAGAGCGGACTAGACTTGTTCTTTCCCTCCTTAAGCCGGTTCTGAGTCTTTGCAGTTCTATGCTGAGTAAACAGTCTGGGTGTCAGACATTCCGTGATTGTTAAAGTACACGTTTCTATGCCGCTTGTTTCCAAATAACCCAGCATGCTCTGGGGCCCGCTCTTTCTCTCCGCCTTTTCTCTCCCCTTTCAAAGACTTGTGCCTACGGGGCATTTGGGGTGTTCAGCTTCCCCCAACCGGCTTCCTCCGTCTCTTCTTCTGAGTAGCAAATTTTTGCCTCTACAATTCTAAACACGGTCCATACTTCATGATCCAAAGCAAATACCTATCTAGGGAGGCACAGGCGCTTGATGGAGACGCCCACCAGCTACATTTCCCCGCCACGCACTGCTCTTTTATAATAATAGTATTTATCGTTGAGCCTCGAATGACACACACAGGTTACAGGTGCCAACCCCCATGCAGTTGAAAACCCACATACAGTTTTTGACTCGCCCAATACATTCCTAATAGCCTCCTGTTGACCGAACCCCTTTCCAATAACATAGGTGGTTGAATCATGTGTATTTGGATTTCTCTAAGCTGCGGAAAAGAAAACGCGATTAAGAAAGTCCTAAGGAAGGGGCGCCTGGGTGGCTCGGTCAGGAAAGTGTCCAATCCTTGATTTCGGCTCAGGTCATGATGTCACAGATTGGGAGACCGAGCCCCAGATTGGGCTTTGTGCTGACATCATGGATCCCGCCTGGGATTCTGTCTCTGCCCCTCTCCACTTGTGCACGTTAAAAACATGGAAAAATAAAAAAAAGAATGTCCTAAGGAAGAGAAAATACACATAGAGTCCTATACGTTAGCAGAAGGGAACCTGTGTGTTTCATACCCCTGTTGTTCAAGACTCAACTGTATGTGTGCAAATGAGTGGAGACAGAGACCGTATGTTGTTATACACCCAGATGTGCCTTTTTAAAAATGTTTATTGATTTATTTTTGAGAGAGAAAGCCCAAGCAGGGGAGGGGCAGGGAGGTGGAGACACAGGATCCAAAGCAGGCTCCAGACTCTCAGCTGTCAGAGCAGTGACCAATGTGAGGCTCGAACTCGCAAACTGTGAGATCATGACGTGAGCAGAAGTCACATGCTTGGCTGACTGAGCCACCCAGGCGTCCTGTCTGGGATCCTTAAACTCACTCGACCCTGCATTGCATGCTTTCTGTGGAGGGGTCCTCCTCCTGTCATTTATCACATAAGCATCCCCGAACCTCTTCATGCTTTAACTACAAGGAATCAAAACCAGCATGGCGTCCTGTCCATTGGGTAGACTTTTTACTTTCCCTTGACCTCTCTTTTGTTGTTTGAGTTCAACCCCATATTACTTAAAGTCCCATACAATATCACTGCCGGGGAGGGGGAGGCAGAATTATGACAAATGGGACTGTCCTGAGTCTTTGCAAGCCCATAGATTTTACTGGGCAGCTCAGTTGGGTAAGCGTCCGACTTTAGCTCAACTCGTGATGTTGTGGTTTGTGAGTTCGAGCCCCACGCCAGGCTCTGTGCTGACAGCTCGGAGCTTGGAACCTGCTTTAGATTCTGCGTCTCCTTCTCTCTCTGCCCCTCCCCCACTCACACTCTGTGTCTCCCTCTCCTTCTCATAAAATTTTTAAGTGAGTCAACCAAAAGTCTTCTGTGACTTCTCAGTGCAATTTGCTCTCAAAAGAGGTTCATCTTTATAAATCAATCCATACTTATAACTCAGCACGTAATCAATGTCTTTATGAAGTTCTCATTGATTCAAACCAGAGTATTGTTCTCCGTGCGGAGGGACGTTGATGTAACCGAGAACTGTCTGTTCTCATGACCTAATTTGGAGTATTGCTTCATGGAGAAATAATCTAGTGATGATTCCCCCTTACATAGCTACCATCAAGCCATTGAACAGTCCCTCTGGATTAAATACTCTACAACACAGTTTTCCTTGAAAATGTGCAATTTTCTCTCTAAAATAAAATGATAGTTGCTTTAGCTATTTGACTGCATTATTCTTTGACTTTACAAATATGTGGCTTTATAAACACGTCTTTAAGAGCTCGTCAATCTCTTTGTGGTTTTTTTCCGAAACGACGTGAGCCTTCTAATTTATAAAACGGTTAAATATCATTACCTGCTGCGTTACCTGATAGACCCCAGTCACTGTATTTGTGTTATCTGTCATTCTGACACGGTCCCTTCATGAGAAGTGTTTTAGTTATTTTTGAGGGGGAGAATCAAAGCAGCAAGTTCAAAGTCATCTGAGAGAGAACTTTCAAACCATCCTACAAAAGTGAACAGCGATGTGTCTCATGCAGTTTTTTTTTTGTATATTAACACTGTTTTGTGTGTGTGTGTGTGTTTACTAAAAGAAGCGTCATCATGTGGCTCTCTAAAAACACCTGTGTTGGAAAATCCACGTTTACATCCTCCCCCAGATTCGTGTCTTAAAATCCAGACCTTTCCATTGGCCTTGAGAGGGGAGGCTGGGAACTGATTAGGTCATGCAGGTGAAGCCCTCGTGAATGGCATGGTGTCCTGACACACCAACCGAAACAGATCGAAGCTAATTAAAGCAATAATTATTTATTAATACAGAATTGTGGAAATACAAAAAAGGAGGAATGTGAGATTAGGTATCTAGTATCTACAAGAAATTTGTATCTAAAACACTTAACGTAACCTGTATTTTTAAATAACATTTATTTTTTATTTATTTTGGTAAGCTTTGTGCCCAGTGTGGGGCTCGAACTCCTGACCCCAAGATCAAGAGTTGAATGCTGAATTGACGGAGCCAGCCAGGTGCCCCCTACAAGGAACTTTTAGATAAACATTTCCAAAACAAACTTTTCTTGAAGTATCATTGTGAGTTAAGGGAAAGAGGTGGTCAGACACTATAGGAGTCACATGTGGAAATATACTCACTGTGTCGTTTTCTAAGAGAATATGATGATGCTTACCTAAAATTCAGTGTCTTAGTGACATCTCAGGTAACCATCAGAAATAGTTAACCTACGGATGCCTGGGTGGCTCAGTTGGACTTTGGCTCAGGTCTTGATGTCAAGTTTCTGGGTTCAAGCCCTGCGTCGGGCTCTGTGCTGACAGCTCAGAGCCTGGAGCCTGCTTCAGATTCTGTGTCTCCCTCTCTCTCTGCCCTACCCTTCTTGTGCTCTATCTCTCTCTCTCTCTCAAAAATAAACATTTAAAATAAGGAAGGAAGGAAGGAAGGGAGGGAGGAAGGAAGGAAAGAAGGAAAAGTTAACCTGGGGGCCCCTGGGTGGCTCAGTTGGTTAAGTGTCTGACTTCAGCTCACGTTATGATCTCACGGTTCATGGGTTCAGCCCCACAGTGGACTCTGTGCTGACAGCTCCGAGCCTGGAGCTGCTTCGGATTCTGTGTCTCCCTCTCTTTCTGCCCCTCCCCCACTCACACTCTGTCTCTCTCTCTCTGTCAAAAATAAACATTTAAAATTTTTTTAAATAAATGCTTCACCTAGTCATATTGTTATTATAATACAGATGCAGGAAAATATATATACATATATGCAATAAATAGATATATGTGCATATAAATGCTATAGGGAAATAAATTGTTCAAAACTCCACTTAGGATCACAGAGGTGATTCAGAAATTTCTTTTCACTCGGATTCCCAAGGGTTTTGCTACCAAGATAACTAATGCAATGAGGTCGTTATTAGCAGAATTATGATGATGCTTCTTAAATCATGTAGCTGTTTTACACAGTGCACCGGAAAGGTACACTGTCAGAAATTTAGCAGTGTAGACAACGTTCAAAGAAACTTCTTGGAATCCGGGTAGCACGGGACTGTGGTTTGACTGAATTCTTCTCTCTGGCCTTATTCAGGGTCTGTGTCAGGAGTCGAAAGTGGCATGGCTAGATCAGTATCAGTCTTGGTCAAAACAAATACCTTGTTTATGTGATACTGTTTCCGCGGAATTATTCTCCAGCGGAATTTATTAATATCAGTGCCTAACAGGTCACATTATTAAGGAGGGCTTAGTGTGTGTCTCGGCATTCCATGAGCCTTAATGAGTCTGTGGCAACCTTCTGTTTGTTTTCTGCAATGATAGAGAATTTTAAAGATACAAATGTACGGCTGCTGTCTCAGAAAATTAATTGCTAGCATTCTGCTGAAATTGCAAACACCACACATTTCCTATAATCCTTATGAGGGGGAGGGGAGTGATGATTTTGGCTTCAGTTGAGCTTGTAGATACGAATATCGGAACGTGTTTGTAGACTGGTAAATGGTTAATTTTCTCGGTGTTTGATTTTCGGGGGAGGGAGAGGAGACGTTTGTATGAAATGCTGGAGTAAACGCCATGAATCACTGCACATCACACGTTGCGTCTTCTCTGTGCCCGGCACGGTCAGTTTTCTCTCCGTGGGGCTCCAGTGCTCGCGGAGGGCCAGGCTCTGTTGCTGTGTCCGGCCGCAGAGTGACAAATACGAACCGTATGTCCTGCTGCAGAAAGTCCTCCAGAAGATGGACGTGATGTTTACATCAGCCCCAACGTGTCAGCAAGAGGGACCTTCTGCGTCCCTGCCCCCAAGTCTGGGCGTCAGGCCTGCCTGCGTGGGATGAGCACCTAGTGGTCCGGATGCCCAGTGGCGACAGGGTCGGGTCGGCTGCACTGACACCGCCGTTGACGGGGCCTGTGGCAGGGACACCAAGTGTGGCCCTTCCCGTCTCTGAGCTGTGCACAGACGCGGAGCTGTGGTCCCGCTCCTCCTCACTGACTCGCATCTGGCCCACGCTGGGGGGACGTGTGACATTCCAGACATGCCCACTGTCATGGCTTCATTTCACTTCACTCCCATGTACCACGCCTTGTTCTAGGAGAGGCCGCAGGGAGCATGGCGTCCTAAATGTTAGCGTGGGGCGTCCCCTACGTGTTCAGAAATCATATTCGTGCTTCCCTGGAAGGCTACCAAGCTGTCCTCTGCGCATATTCCATATGTTGGATCAGAGAATCATGTCATTCTAAATCATGGGTATTTTCAGAGATACAGAAACTCTGCTACGAAATGGAAGGTGGCAAAACCTCTCTGATTTAAACAACGCTCCATAATTGGGGGATGCCTTGTCTATGAAAAACGGCTGCTCCTTTGCCGGCCACGCATCAAGGTCATGGGTGAAGGTGCGTTGGTTAAAGTTTGTTTTCAGACTTACGGAGTGAGCGCCAAAGAGCGGAATTCTGCACCACCCATTGTCGGCGGCTGGTTTATGGACGAAGCGCGTGCAGGATCACCCGGAGGCTGTTAGACATCACCCCCCACAGCGTCACCTCTGGCTTGCTGGACCACAAGGTCAGAGGACAGTGTGCACAAACTTGCACTTTTAACAGTCTCCCAGGTGTCTCGAGTGCATTTCACAGAAATCATGGGGAAGGATGGAGGATGGAAGCCGAGGTCTCCAAGTGGGGCTGTTGGTAGAAAGACAAGGCACGGAGCCTTGTGGTGCCTCTTATACTGGCGAGGACTAAGGCTTTCAGGGCTCCAGCCACGTAGGATACGAATAGACTCTTCCTGATGCCAGTGAGGGGTTCAGGCAGGAAGCAAGTGTCCCCGCTCGGGAAGACGACACAGAAAAGGCCAACACTGTCTGCAGACCCCTTGGGGACTTGGCGTGGATGCCTGTCTGGCACGCACAGCTGCACGCTATTGTCCACGTGGATTTAAACCGGGGGGCGGGGCGACTTTCCTGGCACCTGGGACTTGGAATGAGGGCCATCTGAAATCCACAAGGAGATCGCAGCGGAGACTGGGAGTTCCTGAGCCCGAAACGTTAGCCCTGTGGTGCCGAGCGGCTTCTAGAACTTATGAAAACGATGCATTCCAAAAAGGATCCCTGCACAGATGAGCAAGGGAAACGCCAAGAGGGATCCCGGTCCCCTGTGGGACTGCGGTTATGACCAGAAAAGGGTTAGCCTTCCAAGTTTATTCTGCCCGGCACTGCGGGCAGCAACATGATATCTATCAATCATGGACATCAAAGAGCAAAACCATCAGTAACAACCTCAGATAGGAAAGAGGATTATACAGACGGAGGCTTTGATTAGAAAGAAATAACCCAGTCGTCCGTCAAGATGAATAACCCTGAAATTTTGCCATGAAACACTGCCAACAACAAAATATTCGATGCAGATGGACGGCTTTCATCTCTTCCAATTACAGGGGCATCACTATTAAAAGGCTGCATCTTTATTGTGCGAAGGACATTCTTTGAAGTGTTTATGGCTCTCCTACAAGTATATCGACGCATTGTCTGGTGAATGCTGCATTGGAGAGTAGGACAAATAGAATTTTATTAAAAATGGATTTTGCTCTCTGTGGGTTTTTAAGAAGAGTCCATTTCTATCTCATTTGCACAAACGAAGACTGTTCCTTTCTAAGTCTTTGTTCTGAAGGCTGTGGCAAAGTGGCTCATGAACCGCAGGGAGGAGAAGGCATCAACCGACTAATCCAGTGGGGAAATGAAGACCTGCTCATGCGTCCGGCGTGCTGTCAGAGCCCTGTGGGGTTCAGAGGTCAGATTTCTCACGTCCGCCAGAATACGGAAGGAGGCAGAATCCCCACGCAGAGCAGTGCACACGCTCTGAGAACGCCCATCTGGGAGCACGAGAACTTATGGACCATGGGGTGAGCACTCCATCGCAGGAGTTTGGGGTTGGCAGAGCCCTTGGTGGATAACTTTGAAGGGACTTGGCAACACAGGAGTGAGAACGTCACCTGCAAATGGTCGGTAGGTGTTCGGAAGATCCAGTGATGGTTGATACGCTCTCTGAACCATCAAAAGCCAGGACTGAAAAAGGGAGCTATCGTGTTCTACTGAATTTAACAGATTTGACAGCAAGGCATAGACACACATGAGCTTTTCCTAAATACACATATGAAAATATATGCAGGTGTGTATATTTATTTTTATGCATTTACATATGCTATGTATACACAATATACGTATATGTTGTATGCAAATAATTATATGATATACATGTGTTTATTACACATATGTACATTTTATATTACACTTGCATGTCATGTACGTGTATATGTTATATACATTCATATTATATGTCACATGTATATAACATATACATATACTTGTATACATATATTTTATATACATTATATACATCTGTCTATATTATATATCATAGGTATTATGTAAATATACTTATGTATCACATGCATGTGTATATTATATACATTATATAATATGTCCATATACTTATAGATCATAGACAAATTATATACTTGTAACATATACATATATTGTATACATATATCATATGCATGTATAAATTCTATATCATATACATGTATAAATTATACACACACACATATATACATTTATCACATACATGTGTTAATTACATAAATTATATACATATACAATCTTAACATATACTTGATACACATTGTATACATATATGTCTACATTATATATTGTGTGTATTAAATACATATACGTATAATAAATATATACATATACTTTATATACAGACATATGCATTATATACACATTATTTCTGTGTACACATGTGTATTTATATTTCCAGGTGTGTCTATAAGTGTATGGAAAGCTGTCTCTCCAGGCAGAGAATATATGTATCTAATACATGTAGAACAAGAATGTATATTTTCTATAAAGAGATCCAGAGGGACTTGGTTTATACAGTTAGCCATTCGTTGAAAGAGGACAACTAATACAGAATAAAACAAAAATATACTCTCACTGCAGTAATTTCGGTTATGAAATAGAGAACGTTTTTTAGCTTTCGATACACCTAATGCGAAATGGAACCATGCAGAGATATATACGGTTTGTGTCTCGTGAAGAAAATATGTGGTTTTATTGAAAAGGCTTTATTTTCTCTGGTGCTTCATTAAATGATAAATGGACTACGGATTCCAAGTTTTGGAGCATGGCCCCTCGCGCAGCTGCAGGGTGAAGGGCTCTGGGAGGTCTTTTAGAAAACAGGCAAAGTCAGGGGCAGCTGAGTAGCCCCATCAGTTAAGCGTCCAAGTCTTGACTCCAGCTCAGGTCTTGATCTGGTGGTTTGTGGGTTCAAGCCCCACATCAGGCTCTGCTCAGACAGTGCAGAGACTGCTGGGGATTCTCTCTGTCCCTCTCTCTCCCCCCCTCCCCTGCTGGTTCTTCCTCTCTCAAAACTAATAAACTTGAAAACAGTGTTCAAAAACAAACCAGCAAGTCAGCTCCAAGTTCTAGGGCTTCGGGGTGACGGACCTAAACGCCGCACCTGTGTATGGACGGCACCAGGCTCACGCTGAGGACTCAGGTGGGCACCCAGGGAAGCCGGAAAACAAGCGAGGTGCTTAGACATTCCCGTCCAATCGTCGCTTGTGCCCAAGATGCTGGGCTTGCGTTCAGAAGGAAGGCGCTGTGACAGGTCACGGTCAGAGGCCCCCCTGTGTGGCCTGCAGCCCTGGCAGTGCAGCGGCTGATGGGGGGCGACCCTGCCAGCAAACAGTGGTGAGGGGGGTAGGGCCAGCCCGCATGAGAAGCCGCTAACACCCCTGCGGAGTGGAGAGCAGGACACCATGAGCCACGACACCGCGGTGACGGCTCCCACGTCGTGTACTTCTGGAAAGCTGACAGGGACATTAACCACGTAAAAGGCGGTGGAGCGACCCATCCATGACCAAGATTTTCTGTCTCTCTCTCTCAAAAGTCCAGGCCTGAAAGTAACAGCATTTGATCCATTTCGCCCCTTCCCAGTTGGTTTCTTTGAACATGTTTCTCCGAAATGCTGAAATGATTCCTTTTGCTGAACGTCAGCTCTGAGGCTTGAGAAAGAATCGAAGGCGGATTAAAAATAAAACCTTTAGAACTTCCATGGCCATTGGAGAAATATTTGATTTTCTCTTTTTTTTCTAGGTGCCCCCTAGAAAACAGGTAAAGTGAGGAAACAAATTTGCAGCCCATAACATGACAAAATGCAGCACCCCTGGGTCGTAATAGAAAAGCTAGACTTAATCCCCCCTTTCACTGTGGCAAAGAGAATGGCATCATGAAGAAAAACGTTATAACTTCATACACAGCATGGAGAGGGGGACGTTTCAGGTGGAACGTACTGGAAAGAAAGAAGCCTGAACGAGTTTAGCAAGCAGTTTGCGAGCACTTTGGTGAGACACAACATTTGGCATGTGGTGGATATTGATGAAATCGAATCATGAGAAAATCCCGGAAGTTAAAATATTTGGCCACCTCCCCATATGCGTCGAGCCCAGAAATGAAAAGCATTGGCAATGTATTCGTGGCTGATTCACCGACGGGGAAGGAGGACGCAGGTAACCATATACGTCGGCATGTGGGCACGTGTGCAGAACCGACCCTCCTGGACCCACAGCCCCCCGAGGCGGCAGCACACCCACACCCTTCACTCTCCACCCAGAGGTCCGATTTCCATGTTCACATCCCTCTCCAACACCAAACCTGCTCATTGCCTGCCGGTTTTCAACAGCGAAAAACTCTAAGGAGGCTGCATTCGCTCCTGAATGTATAGACCGAGGAGTAAATAAATTATAGTTTATCCACATAATTGCATTCCCAGAGCAACCTAGGTCTACATCTGCCGGTAAGAGTAAATCGATGAGGCGTGTATTTGAAGAAAAACTTATTGGCAAAAACACACGCAAGTGTATGGAGAAGATGAAATATTTTATGTCCAATTTGAAATCAAATTTCCTTGAATATGCATACCTAAGTGTAAATTAAATACAGATCTAGATGTAAGAACGGAGGTCAACATCCAGAGAGTTCGGATATGTGGTGGGGGTTGGAGATGGGAAATTTTTGGGTTTGATTCATAACACTGATAAAAAAACGTAAAATCAGTCACTTCTTACTGTTTTCCCATTTTATGTTTGCAGTGTTTTCTTAAATCACTTACTATTATACCCAAAATGCACAAGATCTTTGTGGGGAAAAGCTCAAAATACGGTTT
Organism: Mungos mungo; assembly: GCA_004023785.1. Classification (NCBI taxonomy): domain Eukaryota; kingdom Metazoa; phylum Chordata; class Mammalia; order Carnivora; family Herpestidae; genus Mungos; species Mungos mungo. The sequence goes on from PISW01008475.1 coordinate 19,913, forward strand.
AAAATTTGTTAAAAGTGGAGAAGTGTGAATGTTTGTAGATAAGGAAATTCAATACCGTTAAAAATGATAGATCTTCTTAAACCAAATTCAGTGTCATCCCAGAGAAAATAGGCATCTTTTTGTGGAAATTGACAAGCTGTTCTAAAATTGCTGAGCAAAGATGTTCAGACGCAATAAGTAATCCCCCCAAAAAAGTTGGAATTGGAGAATAAATAGGTCAAAGAGCAACTTCCCTGCAGAAAAACATATTTTACCATATGAGTGGTGTTGTCTTGTCAGCAAGTGAGGGTGCCCAGCAGCGTGATTCTAAAATACCGGTTGGCACCGTCTTCAAAACCATGTTGGAACAGAGTATTAACCCTCTCCCTTCCCAAACCATGAAGGCCGATTAAAAATGGACATAAAAAGGCAGCTGGGTGGCTCAGTTGGTTAAACATTCGCAGTTTCTGAGTTCAAGTCCCGCATTGGGCTCTGTATTGACAGCTCAGAGCCTGCATCGGATCCTCTCTCTGCCCATCTCTTACACTCAAAAACAAACATTTAAAAAATGGAAAATAAAAAGGTCAAGTAATCTAACGGCACTTAATTCATAAACACAAGGTCCGCGACGCGCATGATTCCCCTACAACCCGCTGGCACCGTGTGTCACAACGTCATGCCCCAGAAGTATGGGTTTTTAATCTGCATCAGAAACCATCCCAGGTTCATTGGCTCTAACCGACAACCGCTTATCAGGTCCTGGCCTGTCTGGGTCTGGAGTGTGGGCGCTGCACAGTGGAGCTCTGCACGGCCATGATGGCTGTGTGAGTGGGGGCCGCGTTCTCATCCGAAAGCTTGTGTGGGGGGGATGTACGTCCAGGGCCAGTTAGGCTGCTGTCCGAATTCACTTCCTTGTGGGTGTCCTATCGAGAGCCCTGCTCCTCGCTGACCATGAGGTCAAGGCCACTCCAAGGTCCTCGGGGCCCTGCCCAGCACCTTGTGGCCACACAGTGTTCCCACGGTCCTTCTCCCAATACGGAAGCTTCCCTCTTCAGATTCAGGGGGAAAGAGAGGAGGACTCCAGAGCGACTCTGCCAGAAAGATGAAGTCTTATGTAAGGAAACTTTACCAAAAGCCATCGAAGGTGACCCAATCCTGAAGACACTCTGACTATATTTGTCATAGTCTACTGGTTCAAGCAAGTCCAAAGTCTCATTGACACTCAAGGAGAGAGCATTAACCACGGTAGGGCCACCAGGAGCTGGGTGATGGGGGCTGCCCTTGAGATTCCCCATCACAGAGGGTCACTTCCCAGTTGCTTACAATATACATATATACTTTTTTAATGTTTATTTCTTTTTGAGAGAGAAAAAGTGCAAGAGGGGTGGGGGGAAGGGAAGAGAGAGAAGGAGACACAGAATCCAAAGCAGACTCTAGACACCCAGCTGTCAGAACAGAGCCACGCAGGCGCCCTATCTGTATATATTTTCAATTGAAGTAGTTACGTACAGTCTTCTGTGAGCTTCCGCCATACAACATTGTTGACATTTATATACGTAACAAACTGCTCATCACAATGAATGTAGCTGCCATCTGTCACCATTTTTAAATTTTAAAAAGAGCTATAGGAACCTGAAGGTTATCCTAAGTGGACTTAAATGCGCAGATTAAATGTTTTTTTTAATTTGAGTATAGTGAACAAAATGTTACATCGGTGTCCAATGTACAATCTAGTAATTCAAGATCTCTGTGCTCTGCTCAACACAAGTGTAGCCCCCATTTGTCCAACAAACTATAAACGTCCACAGATCTTTACATGTGTTTATTTTGAATATGAAATGTCGTTCATGCTAGTTTTTTTTCTGTTTTTTATTTTTGAGAGACAGAGAGAGACAGTGTGAGCAGGGGAGGGTCAGAGAGAGAGGGAGACACAGAATCTGAAACAGACTCCAGGCTCTGAGCTAGCTGTCAGCACAGAGCCCAAAGCGGGGCTCGAACCCACAAACCGTGAGATCATGACCTGAGCTGAAGCTGGATGCTCAACTGACTGAGCCACCCAGGCGCCCCGTGCTGGTTTTCTTAGTGGTTAGTTTGATCTGATGATGAAGAGTGTATTGATTTGTATTATGTGTTGTTTTTACAAATATGAAGGCTTTAAAAAACGTGTCTTTCTTGATATTGTCAAAATCCTAAGCACAGAGAATTATGGAATATCCTTCTCCACAGCACATGTAAATGGTTAGCAGTACATTGCATTTATGATGGTCAAGGGCAAATTCAGGGATCTCTAAAAACTACCAAAAGTATTAAAAACCCTCTGTGGATTGATCAGAGTTTCAGAACTTGAAAAATGCATAGCAATAGTATCAATAATGTGACCAAAATTGTTCATAAGTCGGGGCAAAAGTCCATTATATAATTAAACATAAGAAGATCACATAATTTTCATGAAGCTAAAGCAATTGCTTTGGAAACATGGAATTAAGTCATTTTTTTCTTTTCTTTTCTTTTCTTTTCTTTGAGACACAATATGAGCAGTGGAGAGGCACAGAGAAAGGGAGAGAGAATCCCAAGCAGGCTCCTCCCTGCCAGCACAGAGCCCAGTGTGGGGCTCAAACTAATGAACTGTGAGATTGTAACCCAAGGCAGGGCTCCATGCCACAAACCATCACATCATGATCTGAGTTGAAACCAAGAATCAGACGTTAACCACCACCCCATAAACCATTTCATTAAAAAAAAAAACAACCAATCAACCAACCAGCAAAAACCCAGTCTTCTGCTATTGCACAAGAATGGCACCATGGGTCCTTATGTTCTCCCGCCTATGCCCGATGATAAACCTCCTAGACTGTGAGACCAGGGTACGGACATGTCCACCGGGTCCTGAAGCCTGTGGCTCACATACTCTTTACTTCAACCGGCACTGAAATGCCGTATCATCGTTCAATCCAGTTTTAAATGCACTGTCTTCCGATGCTCCTGCCTGGGGCATTTCTGTGTCCCTTGATAACTAAGCATTTTTCAGGGAGCAGGGAGAGGCCATTCATAAAAATGCCAAACAGTGCAAAGTCAGTGAAGCCAAAACCGTATACATAAATATATACAGTGCTATAAGAGTGCTATACACTTTTTATTCGCCGACGCTTGAGAAATCCTGAAAGACTCATTTGCATCTGCCTTTCTTAATGTGTTCATAGGCACCTTTAGCTCCTGGCGATCGAAATGATAAGATTTCCCACATAATCGCCTCCTTTCTGCCCTTTTCTGTCTCTCGTCTGGCTCCATTTAGAGACCTTTAACAAATCTCTGGTTCCAACTTCACGCCCCCTCATTACACAGAAACTAATGAGCCTATTAGTTCCTCGGAAAACCCTGGTGTCGTCGGAGATGGAACAGGTCAGGCCACCGCGGCAGTGAGGAGCTCACTGGTGCCACAGATTGAAATGCGCGTGCCGTGTGAGACACCTAAGTGTTCCTAATGGCCATTGGAGCCGGAGGGATCTTAAATGGCCTTCATCTTCCTGCCCGGGCTGTTCTTTAGCAGGGCACCTGGGTCGCTCATTTAATCATGTGTTGGTTTCGGAATACGCAAGGAGTAGCCAACTGGAGATTCATCCAAAGGCATGCATGCACGCAGAATCTAGGACAGCGCAAAACGCGTTTATTCAGCCACGCTATGCGTATCCCAGCTCGCGTGATGCCGCTCTAAAATCACAGACAGACGCAAGGACAATGGACCCAAGTCTTGTACCGTTTCCTAGAGAAACCGTCTTGGCGGAATTCTCTTGAAGACCCACTGCATGAGTTCATGGACGTGCAGGCGTTCGTAAGCGCTTTGCTGGGCCTGAGACTTGGCCGGTCCGCACATTTTCCACCCTTCTGGATGTCTTCACAACGGCCCTGTGGGAGCCATTTTTTATACCTACGTCTGTAGGTGCTGTGATGTCCAGTTTATGTCCGTCACTATCACGTAGGTTGTTTATATGGGATGAATTGTGTCCCTTCCAAATGCCACGCCCTTGTAGCTCAGGATGTGACTTTATTTGGAGATAGGGTCATTGAAGCTACAATGAGCTCATAAGATGACATCCTCCTGCAGTGGGATGGACCAGTGATCCAGCATGACTGGTCTCTTACCAACAGAGGAAACTTGCACCCGGAAACGTGCACACAGGAGGAACGCGATGTGGACATTGGTGACATGGCCCCGTCAACTCGCAAACGACCAGCACTTCGGACAGAGGCTTGCCCGGATCCTCTGGGAGAGCCTTCGGAAAGAGCGTGGCCTGGTCGGCTCATCTCAGACTTCCCTCCTCCAGAACAGCGAGGAAATCATTGTGGTTAAAGTCACTGGGTTGGCCACACTTTGCTAAGGCAGCCCCCCAAGTAGGGGCTGCCCTCTTTCGTGCAATGGGGAGAAATCACACCGAGTGGCGTAGGCCGAAAAGATTGTTTGTTTACAGTCTGCAGAGAGCTTGACTTTGAAGGCTTGTGGGGTTGCAGTAAAATCCATCCACCCTGTGGGGGCTTTACAGCCTGAAAGATTCTGGCAGAAAGACACACACAGTGGGAAGACAGTGGTGTGAAGTCAGAGGCACAGGTACAGTGATGCGTCTGTAAGACAGGAAACAGCCAGAAGTTCAGGAACCGCCGGGAGCAGAGACAGACAGGCATGAGGCACTCGCTTCCCCACCTTCCGCGGAGAGAACCAATCCTGCCACCATGTTGATTTCAGATTCCGCCTCCAGAACTTCCTCTTCTGGCCTGAGGGCCGGTCACATCTCCACCTGCTCTGTCCTGCTCTAACATGCCCCGTGCGGAAGGGACCCCGGGAGCTAAACTAAGTTGAATTCCTTTGTATCGGCGATGCTTCCAAAAGGTGGTTTTCACATGAAACACGGGGCGGGGTCCTTCTTGGGTCTGTCCGTGGTGGAGGCTGGCGAGGAGGGGGGAGGTCTCTGAGAATTCTGCATCCGGTTTGCAGCAGCAGCAAAAAGCCCCATTGCACATCGTTTACCTTAGCATTTGAACTCCAAATGGTGTTTCCTCTGGCTCTGGAACGCTTTCAGGACTCTCTTCCAGAAGAGTCAAAATCAGGGGTGCATTAACACCTTTGCCACTATATTTCTGTGTGTGTGGGGGTGGGTGGGTGGGTGTGTGCAGAGGAAAAGACATTTTATTTGGACATCTAGAAATCTACGGTGGTATACATCTTTAATGATTTTTTTCTTTTTTATATAGTTTATTGTCAAGTTGGTTTCTGTATAACACCCAGTGCTCTTCCCCAAGAGTGCCCTCCTCCATGCCAATCACCCCCCTTCCCGCTACTCCTCCCGCTTCAGCCCTCAGTTTGGGCTCAGTATTGAAGAGTCTCTCATGATTTGCCTCCCTTCCTCTCCCTCTTTTTCGCCCCTTCCCTTTCCCATGGTCCTCTGTTAGGTTTCTCCTGTTAGACCTGAGTACAAACATATGGTATCTGTCCTTCTCTGCCTGACTTATTTCGCTTAGCATGACACCCTCGAGGTCCATCCACTTTGCTACAAATGGCCAGATTCCATTCTTTCTCATTGTCATGTAATACTCCATTGTATATGTAAACCACATCTTCTTGATCCACTCATCAGGTGATGGACATTTAGGCTCTTTCCATGATTTGGCTCTTGTTGAAAGTGCCACTTTGATAAGCATTCAAAACGTCTGTACACGCACAGTGTAAATAAATGTCTTTTCCCATCGTTTTGTAACTTTCACTTTAGACATCTCCTCAGTCATTAACAGATCAGTTTAGACACAGATACATCTCATCTATCACAGCACCCCACAGAGCCTGAGACAACCCTGGGCCAGCTCTACATTACCCATCCTGCTGTAGCCTTTGTCTCTACAGAGCTTCTCAGTTTAGTTTTACAGAAAGTTTTAATGTTTCCTCTAAAATTTGATCAATTTGTTGATCCGTTTCTAATGTTATGACTGTATGGGTGTTTTCCTCCAGAGTTTTGTTGATACGACAGTTTATTTAAATGAACGACCATGAATTCCCAATGATATCCATTCCTTAGACAAGATGCATTGTTTGCGCAGCATGTTGTGGACAGAGTGGGGCTTATTAAAATACATTCATGCATATAAATTAATTATTGATCAGTAATTACGTCTTTTATTGTTCCCAGGTATGGTGATAATTTATAATAATTTAACTCAGGGAGTCAGGGAACTTTCTTTACGTGGAATTAAAATCATCTGCTGTTGTTTGCTTAATTTTTTATATTTAAAGGATCATACAGGGACACCTGGCTGGTTCAGTCCGTTAAGGGTCCAACTTCAGCTCAGGTCATGATCTCACACTTTGTGGGTTCGAGCCCTGTGTCGGGCTCTGTGCTGACAGCTCGGAGCCTGGAGCCTCCATCAGATTCCGTGTCTCCCGCTCTCTCTCTACCCCTCCCCTGCTCTGCTCTGTCTTTTTTTTCTCTCTCTTTCAAAAATAAATTCAAAAACATTAAAAAATATTTAAAGGATCATACAGAATTTGTCTTTGATACTGTCTGCTTCTGAGAGCCTTTACAAAGGACATCAATATAGTAACATTTCAAATCTCTCTTAGGGTGACTGGAAGTTATAATTCTCTGCTTCTGTTCAGGTCAAAACTCTCCTGTATCTGTGAGAATCTTTTTTTCTTATTCCTAACACTTCACACTGTGCCCACCCCCTCCTTCTCCCTAAATCTCTGTTACAAATATAACCTGTTTTTCTGTTTTTTCCAAGAGCTAGTGTTTACCCTTGTACATTATTATTTTCTATTTAACACTTTCCCATGTTATCTTCAGCACTTGCCCACAATTTGTTTATTCTGTGATCCACTGTAATTTCTTAAAGGCAACACATTGTTGCTAATGTTCCATCTTTTTCCTTAATAAATTTGCAGCTGCATAATCTCTACGTAGCACACATTCAGCCAAATATTTTAGCATTTGTATGAGATCTGCATCTTTTTTCCAAGTTTCAGCCCAATTTCATGTAAAAAAATTTGATCCATAGTTTATTTACGGAAACGTGTCTTAATTTGTGAAGGATTAATATTTTGGCAATCCCCTGTGATTATTTTCTAATTACATCATTGAAAATTGCTAACAGAGGACCATGGGGAGAGGAAGGGGAAAAAGAGCTGGGGAGAGGGAGGGAGGCAAATCATGAGAGACTCTTGAATTCTGAAAATGAAGTGAGGGCTGATGAGGGATGGGGACAGGGGAAGGGGGGTGATGGGCATGGAGGAGGGCACTTGTGGGGAAGAGCATTGGGTGTTACATGGAAACCAACTTGACAATAAACTATATGGGGGGGGAAATTGTTAAATATAAGCAAATTGATCACATTTGCATTTTACTAAAAATATTGTGATCACAGACCTAAACTTCTTTTTATAAATAGTCTAGGGATATGAAATAAAGAGTCATATAGAGTCTACTTTTTCCTTATCCATATGCATGCTGTGTTTGTTTTATTTCTCTGTTATTTTTGAGAGATAGAGACAAAGCATGAGTTGGGGGAGGGGCAGAGAGAAAGGGAGACACAGAATCGGAAGCAGGCTGCAGGCTCTGACGCGGGGCTTGAACTCAAGAACCATGAGATCATGACCTGAGCCAGAATCAAGACGCTCCATTGCCTGAGCCACCCAGGCGCCCGAACATGCTGGTTTTATTTCTCATAGTGCACTTTACCTTTTCCTTTGGCTTAGATTTATTAAGATTACAAATCCAAACACTAAAATCATTTCATAAGTTTACATTATTAAAATATTGCTCAAAATATGTAGCTGATGATTCATAGATAGATACTTATCAACTCTATATTTATTATTCATATCATTTATTTTATGCCTCGTGTACATTTTTTACTTTTATCATTTTGTTTGGGGTACGTTTCTTGAAAATTCTGGCTTTTAATTCATTTATGTCATTGTGTTTTTATAGTTCTGATCCTTTTATTTTTCCTAAGCCTTCATATTTTGTGACCTTGTCCAATTGGTGTTGATCCATTTTTTCCTTTGGACACCTCTCTTTTTTTTCCTGTCTGGTTGGTGCAGTGAGGACTTCCGCTGGTACCTTGAGGAAAAGTGGTGAGAGTGGACATCCTTGCCTTGTTCCTGGTGTTTGGAGAAATGCTTTCTGGTTTTCACATTGAGGTTGATGTTGGCTGTGGGTTTTTCACAATTGTCCTTTATTATGTCGAGATATGTTCCCTCTAAACCTACTTAGTTGAGGGTTTTTATAATGAACCAAAGTCAGACTTTATCAACTACTCTTTCTGCATCTATTAAGAGGATCATGATTTTTATCCTTTGTTTTGTTGATGTGATGCACCGCGTTGACTCATTTGCATCTATCAAACCACTCTTGCATTCCAGGGATAAATCCCCCTTGATTGTGGTGAACGATTTTGTTAAATGTATCATACATTTGATTTGCTGATATTTTGTGGAGGATCTTTGCATCAGTGTTCATCGGGAATATTGGCCTATACTTTTATTTTTAGGTTTTGTCTGTCTGAGCTTGGTATCAATGTCATGTTTTGTAGAGTAAATTTGGAAGTTTTCCTTCCTTCTCCATTTTTTGGAATAGTTTGAGGAGAATATGTATTACCTCTTCCTTAAACGTTTGCTGGAATTCACCTGTGAATCCCCCTGGTCCAGGACGTTTGTTTGTTGGGAGTTCTTTTATTACTGACTCAGTTTTTTTTTTTTTACTAACAGTTGTTTTGTTCAGATTTTCTATTTCTTTCTGATTCAGTTTTGGAAGATTGTGTTTCCAGGAACTTACACATTTTTTCTAGGTGGTCCAGTTTTTGGTGTGTAATATTTTGTAGTATTCTCTTACACCCCTCCGCATTTCTGTGGTGTTGGTGGTTCTTCTCTTTCATTTCTGATCTTGCATTCTCTGTCTGTCTCTCTTTTTCTGTTTCAGTGATCCCATTCTTTTCATGAATTGAATGGTTTGTGTAACTGGCATTGAGCTTTTCTCTTCTCTTAAATGGCTCTGTCTCCTTCTTCACACTCCTGACAAAAACACGGATAATTGTCCTTGCCCATAAGACACACATTCTGAGGACTTTCCCCTTTCGTACATATCCTAACTTCCTTCCTAAACTCTTCCTTCGAATCCTGGGTTTCAGAAAGTCCATTCCTTTTATTGCCTACGCATTATTTTATCTGTTTAGGACATACAGCCGGCCCTATCAGAACAGAAGGGGAACCCTTCACTAATTTCAAAATTGACGTTTGTTCAAAGCCAGCAAAAGAACCACATTGAACTCTTATGTGCATGCCCAAAATAAGCCATTTTTTCCGTCAATAGAGATTGTGTTTGTCACAGTTGCATGAATATTTTATTTATTTTTTTTTAATTTTTTTAATGTTTTTTATTTATTTTTGAGAGACAGAGAGAGACAGCACGAGCAGGGGAAGGTCAGAGAGAGAGGGAGACACAGAATCAGAAGCAGGCTCCAGGCTCTGAGCTGGCTGTCAGCACAGAGCCCAATGCAGGGCTCGAACCCACGAACCATGAGATCATGACCTGAGACGAAGCCTGACGCTCAACCGACTGAGCCACCCAGGCGCCCCTGCATGAGTATTTTAAAACTCACCATCTTGTAGCCACACTAAGAGATGTTTCATGTAAGCTATAATAAGTGTACTTACCAGGCTTACGTTTCATGTTAACGTGTCAACATCTGTTTCACAAAGTGTGTACTTTGCTCTTTTATATTTGAGTTCTTGCTCTTCCATATTTGAGTTCTGTAGACACAGGTAAATGTTCGTAGAAAGCCCAAGCCTGTGGTTTTGCTTAGGACGTGAGGATCACGCAGACACCTCCCACGGGAGGCTCACCAAAGATTATCCATTCACCCCCGAAGCCAAGAAATAGCACGCTGCGGTTCCCATATTGATGACTGTGTTTAAGCCTTTTTAAAACACAGTCTTCTATGTCTCCCTAATAGAATCTGAGTAACAGAGCCATCAGAAGGAGGTAAATCACATATCATGAGATTGCTTAATGAACTGTAGAGGATGTCAACGGAGCAGCTGTAAATTCCCTGAAAATTGGACATTGTCGGGAGAAATCTGGCACCTTCTTTGAGATAATTGCAAAGGGAAGTACCCCGTGCCATGAGTTAACACCGGTTTTTTGTTGTTTTTTTTTTTTTAACTAAAAGCCGAAGTGAACATAATTTGTGGTTTGTAACGTGTGATGTCTTGTAAGCTCAGCCCTCTCTAATTTACATGGTGCATCAGCCAGGGACCTCGTGAATTCTGCACAAAGTAACATCAGCGCCACAGCAAACCCCCAATCCTGCTTATTTTAAGGGCATCTCCCACTGACGTGGCCTAAGATACACCCTTCATAAACCCATGAATGTGCATTGTGAATGGATATAGTGTTAGCAAGCAGCACACCGATACCGATCACATTATAAATCTGTTCCTCCTGTATGGAATGGGTGTTTAAATTCTAAATTCAACCAGTCACCTAGAAAAACATATAAGAATAAGATATTTACTGTTGCTGGAAAAATCAGAAAAGACTGAACGTCTGCTGTAGATTTAACCAACACTTGTCCCATCTAAGGGGTAGCAAGCAGGTAGAATCACGCTGTCCCGTAATTTCAAGTGGTTTGTTTGATTGTTTTCAAAAGGCAAGCGAAATTGGAGTTAAGTATACATTTGCTTCAAATGTAAAGTTTCAGAAAGCCATATATCATTCTAGATTTTTTTTCTTGCATTTTTGTTTTGTTTCTTGTATTTTTTTTTCCTGTAAAACAATTTGGTGAGTTGTTTCTCCTTAATTACCAGTGAGGCTATTTTGTAATCATGAATGTAGATTATTATAGAAGTGGGATACTTTTGAATATTGAGCCAATACTTTGAGTTTTAATTGATTTTATGGAGGATTGTTCATGGGGACCTGAGAAACATGTGTAGACAGGATAAGTTATACTGGACTTACCAGAACTGCTGTCAACACATTTTTTATTTATTATAGTGATAGTCCAGGCATGTGAAAGGGAACTCACACATGCTTTTCCTAGTCATCCATCTCATGTTAGGTTAGCATTTCCACCTAAAATAATTGGGCAAAAGTCTCTCCATTTTCCCCCAACTTAGCTCTGTTTATCTTCAATCAGTTTCACAAGTAGGGTGATAACTTTATACCATGAAATACAGTTGCATCATTTAGAGGAGTCTCTTATCATTTAAACTTCCCCTGGCACTTAAACATCCTCTGTACGTGTGTGTGTGCCCATGCGTGCACTAGTCCTTTATTAGTGAACACTGTTAGCTGTTTTTCTGCATAATTCACTCAAGTACATTTGGAATGCTTACTACTCTCTGTGCAGCGGAAAGTGTAAAAGGGAGAATGATAGACCCTTTTCCTCTCTGACGGTTTTCGGCAGTAAGAGAATTACAGTGAATAAACAACGTAGCGTGAGCCAAAGAGAAGAGAGATTGCCAGAATAAACGGAGAGAAGGTTGGCACCAAGTCAGGGACTGGAGGCAGAGACCACGGACCCCTGACAGCCGCTGTGGGGTGAGGCACGTTAGCCTTTGTGGGTCCCACCTTCCCTGAAAAAAAACGTATTAACGATTATAGCTTTTGACCACCGTGATATAAAGATGAACTAAATTCCTGATTGACTATGACACGAGACTGGATATGTGTTTCCTGAGTGAGATTACTCTTGGGATTTTGGTAACTGGAGGGAAGGACTTTCATTATCGGAGACAGTGTGAAGGGGCAGAGAACTGAAAATATGAGTGCTCAGTGCAGGCAAAGAAGAGAATTCTCTTCCCCCTGCATCGTACAAACAGCACTTGTACGATATAACGGCCCCATGAGAAAACACTGGGATCCATGAAAACACTCGGGAGATCTACAGGGATGACAGGAAAATCCAATAACCAACTGGGAGGAAATGCTATTTTTTTTTTTAAGGAGGCCCCATGCCCAACGTGGGGCTTCAACTCCTGACTCTGAGATCAGGACTCACATGCTCTACTGACTGAGCTCGCCAGGTGCCTCCAATGTTTTTTGTAATTAACTATTGCGCATAGTATCATTTTTACAAGTTTCATTGACTATTGACTGATTCTTTATACACTGCATGTAAACAAAAACTCCTTTGACGTGTAATAATCGGCGCTTGTCCATTTGCTAACTAAAAGGGTGGCTCACAATGCACCCTGGTCATGTAGCCCAAAACAAACCCTTTCTAATGAGAATGATCCTAGGGACAAGCCAAGGATAACTTCCGTGCCCAGCTTCACCAAGGACAATGTCATCCCTGTGGCAGACCTTTCCTCCCAACTCAATAAGATAATGCAACAAATTCTGAATCACATTCCTATTTTTTGTACACCCTTTGGATAGTTTCTAACGCCACCTGATGATAATAAAAATTCCTTCTTGCTCCTTCCTGCCCTACACAGAGACTGTTCCTTCTAGCCAGTGTAGGGCTCGGGAAATACACCGGAGAAGAAGGATCCCTTGCCTGAAATAAGGCCATCACGTATTGACCTTGGTGAGGACTATTTAACGAAGTTGTGTTTGCACTAACAGAAATACAAACAAAATTCTAACAGAGATGGATCCTGGAGAGTTTGGGGAGAAGGCACATGTGTGGTGAAGCTGAAATCCATCACTGATGTTGAGGGCAAGATTTGTCTCAAGAAAGGGAAGAAATTCAGGAATAAAGAATGTTTCTGATGGTCCGTTCCAAAGGACGAAAGCCTACCTCATTGCTCCTAATGCTAATTTTTATTATGATAAATACCTGTAAACAATTTGCATGATGAAAATGACAGGGTCAAATGGAACAAGAGACCCAAGATGTTAGTCATAGCCAAAAGGAAAAGAAATCAGGGAAGAAGAAAATGTATATTATATATCAAAGAAGCGTCTATAACAATTATAATAATATATAATAGATCTCTTTCTATCTGCCGACTTTAGCTGGTGCTACAGTGCATGGTAAGAACATAAGATGATACCACAGTCACATAAGTTGGAAACTAAGTATAATTGTGTATCAACATAAGATAAATGGGCATGAGAAACACCCCAAGATGCTGGGCATCAAGTCAGATTTGTCATTAACAAGGAAAAATACAAGCCATCTGACAGTGACTCCATCCAATATGCTATTTTAGATTTTAAAAAATAATTACATTTTTGAAGAGAAAATTAGTTGTTGTGATAATTTCAAAAATAATTACAATTCCATCTGTGCTGAAATACGCAATGACCTTTCCGATTAGGAATACAAATGGCTTCTTCAGTTGTAATATTTTTAATCAGAATATAAACTGTAAACATGCTAATGTGAAGATAGAACTAAATGCAGGTTGCATTACTAAAAAGTTTTCAGTTGTGGTCAAGTGTATTGCACAGAATCATCTCTGAAATGCAGAGGTGGTTGCTCAGGAAACTCACATGCATAACTACAGGTCAAACATCTGTACGGTTCTAAGCAAGGCTCGTAATGCCATCAAGTGTCCGTGCACCTTGGCATACCGTGACTCTGTTATTTTACTCCCCAGGACAAAGAGAGGAACGTTATCAGTCCTTGATACGCCTTTACACTTTGTAACCTTCTCTAGGCAGAAAGCTGAGAACCAACAGAACAATATGGAGACCGACAAAAAGAAACAAAACAGAAAAAGAATGTGTGCTGCGGTTCATTGAACGTTGCTGAACATTTGAACCCAGGTGTGTGTCTTGGAAATGGCTAACTTTTCGGTGCAGAATCATTACTGTTGTCTTATACCCAGAAGATATACAAAGATTATGGGAAATTTTAGGGAAATATTTCCAGGGTCTCCTCATCAAGCATGAATATGAAACTGAATATTTCCCCAAAATTAAATGCGAACACTGCTTTGAAAACATACATGCACCTCATGTTTGAAGCAGCATCATTTATCACAGCCAAGATATGGACGCAACTTGTCTGTCGATGGATGAATGGACAAAGAAGATGTGGCCCATGTGCACAATATAATATGACTCAGCCTTAAAAAGCAATGAACTCTTGCTTTTGTGTCCACAAGCATGGACGCAAGTGTGTATTATGCTAAATGAAGTAAGTCACACGGGGAAGACAAATAACATGATTTCACTCATATGTTGCATATTAAAAAAAACAATACACATGAATAAACGAAGAAAGAGATGCGTAAATGATTCGCAGGAGTGGGGAGGGGGGAGGGGGGATGGGCAAATTGGGTGAAAGGGGAGTGGGAGGTACAGACTTCCATTTACGGGGTATTTCATGGGAAGAAAAGGCACCGCACAGGGAACAGAGTCAACAGTATTGTAACCGTGCTGCGTGGTGGCCGACTCAGGCACACGTGTGCTGGCCACAGCGTGATGTGTAGACTTTTCAGACCGCTGTGTTCTACCCTAGAAACTATTTAACATCGTGTGTCAGCTGGACTCCAGTGGGAACAAGAAAGTAAACGATATTTCCCCGAGCCGGTCTCGATCAGGAAAGAGCAATTGATTATTTTCTGCATGAGAACAAAGGATCATCCGAGAGTCGAAGGAACCGGATTCCCGATTGTGCATGTTTTCTTCTTACCGTGTGTAGACCACAGCTCAGGTGTCCCTCACCGAGGTTTAACCGCTGATCTTTGGTGACCCAGGTACCTCCGCCCTGCCTCCACCAGCCTTTCAAAAGTCATCGGGGCTGGAGGTCCACAAACTGCCTTCCCCAGACCCCTCACAAGCTGTCATCCCCATAAGTCGTGCCCAGTGACAGCAGAGATAGCGGGGAGAAGACACACATCTACGGGAGCACAGCCCTCTCAACGTTGGCTGTCTCTGTGGTCACTGGTGGTGACTCTGAGCGGCCGATTGTAGACCCGGCAACAGCCATCAATTCTTGGTGACACTGCAGGGCCTCGCTGGTGGCACATAAGCCGTCTGGTCACTGATGGAGCTAGTGTAGGGCCACTGGAGTCCAGCTGACACACGTGGCACCAAAGATCAGCGGTTAAACCTCCGTGAGGGACACCTGAGCTGTGGTCTACACACGGTAAGAAGAAAACATGCACAATCGGGAATCCTGGGACCTGATGCTCACGGCAGCTTTCTGATGGGCAGACATCACACCTCCCTTTGGCTTCTCTGTGGTTCTGTTTTGTACAAACGAACCTCTGTCCTTAAGTCCTCCGTTGGGACGAGCTGCCATGTGTTATTTTCCTGATTCCGGCTGGTTGAATTCAGCGTCTCTCCAAGGGCGTGGCATTCCTAAAATGGGAATCAAGGTGGTCGGAAGCTGTAAGAGTGTCTAGACAGAAAGGAAAGGAGGCATGCGGGTGGATATCAGTAAGACTTCCCCAAAGCGGGTTGGTGCATGGCCATGATACTTGTAATAAAAATGTCCCAGGGGGACCCAGAGAAATGCACACAAATTGTTCATTCTTAGTGAAGACTTTGTATAGCGTGTAATATATGCTTACCTTTCTGACAGTTTCATGAATCTTCAAACAGTAGAAATATGAAAGGGGGGTTGGATAGACTGGGATCAAGAGAAAATATTTTTTGGGATATTAAAATAAAAAGAACCCTAAATGTGTAGATGATGGCTGTTGTTGGAATGATCCACAGGGAAAATAGGATTTAAAACAAAGTTTAACAGGGGCGCCTGGGGGGCTCAGTGGGTTAAGCATCCGGCTTCCGGTCAGGTCATGATCTCGCAGTTCGTGGGTTCGAGCCCCGCGTCGGGCTCTGTGCTGACAGCTCAGAGCCTGGAGCTGCTTCGGATTCTGTGTCTCCCTCTCTCTCTGCCCCTCCCCTGCTTGTGCTCTGTCTCTCTCTTTCTCTTTGTGTCTCAAAAATAGACATTAAAATTTTTTTAATAAAATAAAGTTTAAGAGAATGGTTCAAAGGGAAGACACAGCAATTCTAAACTTGCCCATCTTATCTTACAATATCAAAATCAATGCAAAAATATACATATGTGGAATCAGAAACTGTCAAGTGAACAAGCGTCATGTTAACTCCAATCCTGAGGGAAATCCTGAAAAAAAAAAAAAATTAGTGGCTAAATACACGATTTCTTCTAAAGATAAATGAATGAAGTTAAGGGTAATTTTTTAAATACTCAAAAAGCGTATGCATTGAAATATTAGTAACATTCTAAATAGCTCATTTGTCGAACAACCTTGCCTCCAAAATGACAAAAGTTTTTAAATCAGACATCTTGCCTAATATCAAAATGCAAGAATGCTTTCCTGGATACAAGTCATTGCACACACACACGTGCTGCACTAGACCTTACGTGCCCAAAGTTTAACATTTTACACAGATACAAACAAATAATATAAACTGTATGTTAGCATTAATAAATACAAGTTCTATATTTAATATTAATATGTAAATATTAATATTGTATAAATAGAATAAAACTATTTTAAAAGTGTTCTCAGTAAAAGCTCAATGTATACATGTTAAGAAGCATTAGTTTACACCAGCAGCACCAGATACCAAATGTGATTGAAGGGGCCCCTGGGTGGCTCAGTGGGCTAAGCGTCTGACTTTGGCCCAGGTCATGATTTAGCTGTTCGTGGATGCAAGCCCCACGTCAGGCTCTGAGCTAGTATCTTGGAGACTGGAGCCTGTTCCGGATTCTCCTCTCTGTCCCTCCCCTACTCGGGCTCTGTCTCTCAAAAATGCATAAATGTTTAAAAAATTAATTACAAAATAAGAAACAAGAACTCTACATAAAACAAAGTTTAGGAACAACGTCAAACAACGTCTAAATACATTGAGATATGTCAGTATTTGGGATGCGTAGACTCAGTAAGCAAATATTTCTATTCACTTTCACATCTGTCTAGAAGGTGTCGATTCTCCCGCAAGTTGATTTGAAATTCTTATTCTTGACATAACAAACTGTTCCTAAATACGTAGATAGAAATATAGTGGGTGCAAAAAGCCCCAACAAAATTTTGAAGAGTGAGGGACAGTCGTTACGTCCTCTCCGCACTGGAAGCCAAGACTTACACAGCTGTCTGGCTCACTTCGAAAGGGACATATGCCGACTTTCATCTTCCAGAGTTTGCACTTGAACAGTCCAGCAGAGAACGGTCCCCACACACAAAATAAATAACATAGTATAACTGCTTTTGTAACCTTGACTTTTGCTTTGGGCTTTATGTGAAAGATACCAATATCAGTGACTTAGTCAGACAGCACTTCATTTTCCTCAAATAATAATACTAAGTTCAGGGGTAGAGAGGATGCAGCGCTCGGGAAAGTCATTCTGCACCCAGAGTCATGCAGTTGTCTTCTCCGGCATCCCGACAGCTGGGATTTCCGACTTACAGTTCCAAAAGAGCGGCTGTCTGCATTGCCTCCACAGGGAGAAAGGGGGTAGAACTCCTATGTCTGAAGGATCCTTCAGTTAGGAGGAAAGGAGTTCTATTCTGGAAGCCTTGAGCCCACACAGTATTGACTTGAGCCCACACAGAATTTTCCAGAACGGCACACCATCGCTAGCTGCAAAACATTTGGAGAGGACGCTCCATGCAGCTGTGAACACCCGTCATTTGGATCACTTCCCAGATCTGTGGGGAAGAGGTCATTGGATGCGATGCTGTCAAGCCCAGCATTGCCCCGGTGGACAGTAAGCAGAAACACACAGAAGAAAAATCTCCGAGGTGCGTTAGTTCATTAAATTCCAGATGAAGGGCAGCACGTCCGTGCGAAAAGCAGAGGCTCCAGACTTCCAGAGGAAGGCATTGGAGAACATCTTCATATCCGTGTAGACAATAATGTCCTAAGCCAAATAGTACAACTACCTAAAAGTACACAGGATTTTGTAAGACAAAAGCACTGTAATTACTTGGGAGAAAACAGCCATAACCACAAACTCTGGAATTAAGCCATTGGGCTTCCCCTACTCTTCTGTTGTTGAACTCTTTAGAGAAGGATTCATTCATTCTGGAAGAAAAAGATGAACAGATGACATTATGGCATGATTGATCATAAAATACACTTAGCAAAGACTGTCGTGCATTAATATGCCATGATTTATCATAAAATGCAGTCCTTTGCAAGGACTGTGAAATATTAATGTGTAGACTTCTCTATTTTGTCTTTAATTGTTTAAAATCCTGTGCCTGGAGTGCGTGGGGGGCTCAGTCGATTAAGCGTCTGGCTTTGGCTCAGGTCATGATCTCGCTGTCCATGGGTTCGAGCCCTGCGTCAGGCTCTGTGCTGACAGCTCAGAGCCTGGAGCCTGCTTCCCATTCTGTGTCTCCCTCTCTCTCTGACCCTCCCCTATTCCCACTGTCTCTCAAAAATAAATAAAGAACATAACATAATTTTTTAAATAAAAATAAAATAAAATCCTGTACCTGATGGAATTGCACGTACTGGTTTTTTTAAATACGGCAAATTGTGAGTCACAACTGTAGACATAGCCCACTGTGTTCCAGTAAATTTGGTTAGGGAAACTTCGCCTCATCTTTGTGAAGAATCATTTCAGTTTTTCCTTTAACTCAATTCCGTGTAAATATCTCAGGTGAAAGTCAAGACTTCTAATTTTCAAGGCAGGCCCATAAAAGAGGGAAAGGCAATTTGTAGATGCAATTGTATATATGTGGGAACATTAAGATCTAGCCAAGTCTCAAAATTGAATAATTTGGGGAGTTCTCACAAAGAGAAATAAAACACTGGAAAAAATTGGTTTGGGGCTTCACATCATAAATGGGTCCATGTTGTAGAGTTAATGCCTTTATAGTAACATCCACCCAAAGTGTGGAGGAAAAGAGGAATTTTTGATCAAATTCTCGCACATTTTTATGACTATAGCCCTGCGGTATTTGCAACAGAACACGGACATTCATCGTGTTCACCTTTGTTACCCATCAAGTTGTCATTTCCGGTCAATCCCCACTGAGCTAACATCGCCCCAAATTATGTTCCACACAGCTCTCCCGTCCTGAATAGAGCCTCAAATTTTAATTCGTATTCCTGGTTCTGAATTGGGCACATATTCTCCTATAGCATGGAGTTCAATATGTCTTGAGCAATGATAAATCTTGGAAACTGATCCTGTATTCTAAACCCTTCTTGATTCAGTGCCTGTTGTTTGGAAAGCCTACTGTATATTACATGCACACTTTTAAGAGTGTGAATAAGATTGAAACAAGAAAAGCCTTCACAGATAGTAGTTTCTACCTTCCAGAAAGTGTTCTCTACTGTTTATTAACTAGTGAAGTTTCAGCATTAAGATCCACCCGAGCAAAGCACAATCCTGCCCCAAATGTAAGCGTTCTTCCAGAGATTTATTCATGATCACGGGAATCATTATTAGTACTGGGGGCCGGCTATTATGAGCTTCACAGAAAAGCGATCAATAATAATATACAAAGATAATTTTAGTCTACACTTGCTGCTCGTTAGCAGAATAAAAATCTTGAGGTTGCATGTCGAGTAAGGATCTACGGAAAAGAATGCAGCAAATTTCAGAAACAAGAAGTGATTTCCAGCGCGATCACCTGGCGGCACCTTTCCATGTTGACAAGATTGCAGATCTGTTTGAAGACCACAGTGACTGCCCCCCCTGTTCACGTGTCCGTTCCCTTTCAGGGGAGAATTCTTTCCTCGAAAATATTACTGAGCACTGTGAATGCTTGTCTTAAACATTGGACACAAGAACAGTGATAACGTGATCAGAACGACAAAAAGTGATGATTTGAGGTGTCGTAAATGATTCTTGAGTGGAGACTGCCACCCCGCTCCTCCACCTGAAGACATATTGATGTGTCGTGCAGTGAAAACTCCACTTCCTGACTCTGCACCCCTACACTGCCTGCCTCTCCTGGACCCAAACAGGCAGCCCTTTCTGCCCAGCCCCCCGGATGCACCCTGCATCCTTCTGCACCTGTTCTGTGCTCCCTGAGTCTGACCCTGCGGGCAGGCTCACAGAGCGTCCCTGCCCTTTGGTTTCTTTTCTTTTCCTTCTTATTTTTACTGTTTAAGAAACTAATTTTAATTAGATGACCACATTTTCCCACTTTTGTTTGATTTATTTTTATTTAAATCCAAGTTAGTTAACATATAGTGTAGTATTGGGTACAGGAGTAGAACCCAGTGGTTCATCTCATATATGACACCCGTGCTCATCCCAACAAGTGTCCTTCTTAATGCCCATCACCCACTTAACCCGCCCCCACCCACCTCCCCTCCAGCAACACTCAGTTTGTTCTCTGTGTTTAAGAGTCTCTTATGGTTTGACTCCCTCTGTATCTCATGTTTCCTTCCCTTCCCCTACGTTCATCCATTGTGTTTCTGAAATTCCTCATACGAGTGAAATCATAGATTTGTCTTCCTCTGACTGACTTATTTCGCCTAGCACAACACCCTCTAGTTTCATCCACATAGTTGCAAATGGACAGATTTCACTCTTTCTCATTGCCAGGTAGTACTCCGTTGTATAGATAAACCACATCTTCTTGATCCACTCATCAGGTGATGGACATTTAGGCTCTTTCCATGATTTGGCTATTGTTGACAGTGCCGCTATGACCATTGGGGTGCATGTGCCCCTATGCATCCGCACTTCTGTGTCCCTTGGGTAGATCCCCAGCAGTGCTATTGCTGGGTCCTAGGGGAGTTCTAGTTTTAATTTTTTGAGGAACCTCCTCATTGTTTTCCAGAGTGGCTGCACCAGTTTTCATTTCCACCAGCAATGCATGGGGATTCCCGTTCTCCACATCCTTGCCAACATCTGTTGCTTCTTGAGTTGTTGATTTTAGCCATTCTGACAGGTGTGAGGTCATTGTGGCTTTGGTTTGTATTCCCCTGATGACGAGCGATGTTGAGCATCTTTTTGCATGTCTGTTGGCCATCTGCTGTCTTCTCGGGAAAAGTGTCTATGTCTTCTGCCCATTTCTTCACCGGATTATTTGTTTTTTGAGTGGTGAGGTTGAAAAGTTCTTTATCGGTTTTGGATACTAACCCACGATCTGATATGTAACTTGCAAATATCTTCTCCCATTCCATCAGTTTCCTTTTAGTTTTGCTGATTGTTTCCTTCGCTTTGCAGACGCCTTTTATCATGATGAGGTCCCAGTAGTTCATTTTTGCTTTTGTTTCCCTTGCCTCCCCAGACATCTAGTAAGAAGTTGTGCCTGAGGTCGGAGAAGCTGCTGCCTGTTTTCTCCTGTAGGATATTGATGCTTTCTTACAATATACACAAAAAGAAACTAAAAATGGATGAAAGACCTAAATGCCTTTCGGTTCCTTGTTTCGTCTGGCCAATTGATATCACAGGATTGCAGAGAGCTTCTATTTCCAGAGCTGTTCTTGGGCCCCCGCACAAGCTATGGCCCCTTTCTGCCACCTGCTCTTACATGACCGTTTCCCTCTCTGCCCCTTCTGGTTTCCATTTCTTCTTGCTGTTACCCAGCCTGCAACCTTTTCCTGGTTTTATTCCCTTGACTCAGCTCTCCTCAGTCGCCCCCGCATAAGGACACCGTAGGCTCCCCTGAAACTCTGACTCCACACAACACATAACAACATAACATTTATATTCCTGTCTCACAACCCGAGAATTCCACTGTGCAGACGTCAGCAACCACACACACCGGGGTTCATGTTCCACGTTTCCCTGCACAGAAGATGCCTTCCCATCCTGTTACTTCCTCAACTTACTTGTCTCCATGTCTAAAGTCTGTTTTGCTTAATCTATCCTGACCGTCTTGTTGTAATGCTGCATAGCCCAGTTCCTAAATGTGGGTTTTAGTTGTCTTTGTGGCAACCAAGATTTCCTTCTTCCATGGGGAGAACGGTTTAGTGGACATCTGATTCCATATAAAAAAATGCAGCAGTAAATTACCTTTTGCATGTTTTTTCATGCAAAAGGTATGTGTGGATGTGTGGATGTGTATGCCGGATAAATTCCTAGCCGTGGGACCTCCGGGTCAGTTGTAGATGTGTTTGTAATAGTTGGAGATATTTATAAATCCTGCTTTGTCGGAAGTCAGTGGTAGCTGGTTGTGGTCCCACCGGAAAAGTGTGAGGACATTTCAGACTTGCTAAGACAAGCCTAAGTCAAATCTTACAGTTCTGCACAACTGAGAGGGAAAATAAAGAACATACTGTGCCTTTAATTCTGCAAGTCTCTTTTTATTAATGGCTTGTGCATATTTTATATGACGAATAATAATTTGTATTTCACTTTTTGTTAACTCGGGTTAATTTTCATTATCCTTGGTTTATATTACATCTCCAAGATTTTATATGTACATACACATTTCTAGAAGATTTTTATATGTTTGGAAGTTAGCCCTTTGTAATGTGATCTGCAAAATTTTTTCTCAGAGTGTTGCTCTCTTGCTTATGAATCTTTCACTATAAAGTCTATTACAAAACAATATGAAACCAATTTATTGGGACTTCTCTAGCAATTGGATTTTGAAGGGTTTTTTTTTAATTGTTTATGTTTATTATTGAGACAGAGAGAAACAGAGCATGAGTAAGAGATGGGGAGAGAGAGAGGGAGACACAGAATCGGAAGCAGGCTCCAGGCTCTGAGCTAGCTGTCAGCACAGAGCCCAACGCGGGGCTCAAACCCACAAACTGTGAGGTCATGACCTGAACCAAGGTTGGATACTTAACCAACTGAGCCAACCAGGCACCCTGGGATTTTGAGTTTTAACTAAAGCTTTTTGGGGTGCCTGGCTGGCTCTGTCTGTGAAGCATGCACCTCTTGATCTTAGGGTTCGGAGTTCAAGCTCCATGTTGGATATGGAGATTACTTACAAATAAAATCCTGGGGCGCTGGGGTGGCTCAGTCAGTTGAGTGTCCACCTTCAGTGCAGGTCAGGATCTCATGGTTCAGGATTACAACTGAGCCAATGGTTCTTGAAATCTGCTTTGATATGTGAATGCTTTGGATGACAAGCATGTTTCCGGAGCAAATTATGCTCTAAAATGAAGGTTTGGTGTATCTGGGAACCTGATAGCTCAGGGAAGTGGACGCATAAAATGAGGCATCCTGGTGGGTGAAGTGTTGATCTGTGTCACGGTTCCTGAGTTCGAGCCCCGTGTCTGGCTCTGTGCTGACAGCATCGAGCCTGCTTGGGACTCTCTATCCCTCTGTCTCTCCTCCTCCTCCGCTTGCACTGTCTCTGTCTCTCTCAAAACAAATAAATAAAAACTTAAAAAGAAAAAAAGAAGAAATGACCTGTTGAACCATAAGAAGACAGGGCAGAAACTTAAATGCATATTTAGTTACGTTGAAAAAACAATCTGAGTGACATGTATGTTTATCTATGTGTGTCGGTGAAAATTAAATGCATTTGTGGAAAACTGATGAACTGTTCCCAATACATGAAGGGATGGGAGAATGAAGCAGATTGACGAGGCCCAAAGAACGCCCATAGCAACATGACAGGTTTAAAATCAGGATGTCAGTAACTAAATCTAATACCAGAAGATCTAATGGTCCCTGTTGCAAAAGATCAGTGTCAGAATCTGGAACACCTGGCTGGCTCAGTTGGTGGGTGTGCGGCTCTTGATCTTGGGTTGCGTTCTAGCCCCACGTTTGGCACTGAGGTTATTCTAATAAATACGTAAATAAGAGATAGAATGAAATTCCTGCCTCTGCACCTTGCAAGGGTTTTCAGGATGCAAGTAACACAGTGGCCCACCTGTGGGTGACTCGTAAAAGACCATGAGGCTTGCACACGGCCCCCTGCAGTGTTACCCTTGGACCCTGAGCCTCCTCCTGCAAGAAGCTGTGGGGCATCCACCCCACCCACATGGGTCACGTGCAGGAGCTCCTCCTCTATAGGTCATCGCAGTCCTGGACCCAGACATGGGAATGAATAACCCTCCCAATTATCCGGGACCCAGCTATGTTAGACACACGCCCCCCCCTCTCCAGGCTTCCCAGCTCAGGGCCCAATTCCAGAGTGCACTGTGCCTGGTCTGAGCTCAGCACCACAGAACACATGAGCTTTTGGGGTCGTTTGTTACGCAGCGGCAGTATCTCCAGCAAACCATCAACAGGAACACAAACTGCAGCCTGCCTCACTTCCTAGGGGCATTCCTGAAACACAAACTATTTAAAGTCAAACAGTAAAAAAAAAATGGTGTGTGTTTCCAACTCTAAAATCTACAGCTGCTGTGATCATATCAATGTTCGTGAACGTAGACTTCAGTTTAAAAAATTTCAAGGATGGGAGCTCCTGGATGGCTCAGTCAGTTAAGCATCCAACTTTGCCTCAGGTCATGATCTCACGGTTCGTGGGTTTGAGCTCCGCATCGGGCTCTGTGCTGACAGCTCAGAGCCTGGAGCCTGATTCCGATTCTGTGTCTCCCTCTCTCCCTGCCCCTCCTCCACTCACGCTCTGTTTCTGTCTCAATAATAAATATACATTATTATTTTTTTTAATTTCAAGGATCTCAGGAAGGGGGTTTTGTCATGGTAAAATAGTCAAGTTGTCTGGAAACCATAGCCATTCCCAGACTGTAAGCACGTGGACAGGTGTGTAAAAATATTTCTTCATTTCTCCTCTGCTTTCCCTTCTGTTGGGTCTGTACCCAGAGGTGTGAATTTACTGGAATAGATGGTAGTTCTGTCTTCAATGATGTGTTTTCTGCCGCATTTAGCATTCATTTAACATTTAACCTTCCCACCAACACTTGTTATTTTCTGAGTTTTTGTGGGCTTTTCTCTTTTAAATAATAACCACCCTAAATGGATGTGACGTAGCCTCTTCTTGTGATTTTGATTTGCGTTTTCGTAGTGATCAGTGATGTTGAGCCTCCTTCTGTGTCCTGGCGGGGTATTTGTATCTCTTCTTCAGAGAAATGTTTCAAAAAGTATGTAGAGAATACTAACCTATAATTTTATATTTGACATATATTCATAAATGTACATGGATACACATCCATATGTATACACACATGCACACACATGTGAATGCCTTTAGATACATTTATAGGTATATGCAAGTAGAAATGCCTCGTGAACCCAGAAATGTAAACTGTGTATTGTATTTACTTATTTATTTTTGAGAAACAGAGCAGGAGCAGGGGAGGGACACAGGGAGAGAGAGAATCTTAAGCAGTCTCCATGCTCAACAAAGTTCAAGGTAGGGCTCGAACCCATGACCCGGTGCTCATGACCTGAGCCGAAATCAAAGCTAGGCACTCAATTGACTGAGCCACCCAGGAACCCCCAAACTGTATATTTTAAATTAGTATAATGCATATATTTATGTATCTATGAAGTAATTTTAAGTGGTATTGACATTAATCTATTAATATTAATTAAATTGATATTTATTTTTAACTGGATCGATAACTTCCCACTACTGATAGGTAATAAATTAACAGCACGTAATGCCTTACAACAATGCAGATTTGTTCTCATAGGATTGTGGGCATCAGAGTCTAAAATCTAGGTTTAGACAAGGCTCGGTTCCTTCTGGGGGCTTCTGGGGAGACCTGTCCCTTGCCCGTTTCAGCACGGGAGCCTGCCCGCATCTCAGTTCACGGCCTGTCTGGACCTCCCTGCTTCCTCTTCTCTCCTCAGACCTCCTACCACTAACTCGGACCTCCTGCTTTCCTTCTCTACGCACCCCTGTGCTTGTGCCGGATCCACCCACATAATCCAGGATAATCTTCACATCCCAGAGCCTTAAGTTCGTCACACCTGCAAAGGTTTTAAAAAAAGGAAGAAGAAGAATGTAAAATGATTCCATCTTCTGGGAATGAGGGCAGAGATGTCTTTGGAAAGTTGTGTCATGGGCGCATCTCTTTGGAATGTCAAGGTCATGAGTTTTCTACTTGCTTATGTAATCTCATCTTGGTGACATGGCTTCTACCAGAACCACCACAACCATCAAGTCTGTGGCTCTGGGAACATGATCACCAGCCTCAAGAGAAACACTTCCCTTCTGACAGTCCTTGGGCATGTCGATGTGTCGATGTGTAGTGTGTTTGTGTTCAGAGACACGGCTTAGCTCCAAGATCATTGAATCTCCATTTACTCAAAGAATCCTTTCCATTACAAAATTCTATTTTTCCACATTTAATTTTTTTTCTTATTCCTCTAAATCCTAACCACGTTTCTCACTGGATTAAACAGAGCTGGACTAAAATGTCAATTCCTTGTCTTAGATTACAGACTGAATAAACAGTCTGGGGGGAGACAAAAAGCCCACGTTACTCATAATTGGGAGTTCATTTGGGACGTGCGTGGACATATGCGTACTTTGGACTAACCTTGGAACACTTAATCATTTTCTAATGTCAGTTTCTTTGCCACCACCCAACGGTTATTCTCGGGCGAAGCTGGCAGATGGTGAGGCCATATGCGACATATTAAAAATATGCTCTCAGACACATTGCTTTTAAATATGAGATATTTTTCTGGTGTGTTTCTTTAACTTTTGGGGGGGGTCATGATAAAGATATGATAAGGCTGAAAGCAAGACAGTGTCAGCAAGGAAAGGCAATATCTTCCCAGCCTTCTTGGGACCTCGTCTGAAATTCTGTGAAGGCATCTGGAAGTCTTCGGGCACTTTTGCTGGGTGGGGAGGATCACTTCATTGCCCTCACACACATGCGATGAGATGTGAACTTGAGGATCTGGAGGAAGAGCTCTGTGACGTCCAGAGGGACAGACATCTCCAACCAGCTCATAGGATTGGGATTCTACGTGTGGCCAGCCCTATTCTTACAGAGAAAAAAAAAAGACTGTAATCGTCTGCCTATCTGATACCGTAAGTACCAGGCATCAAGAAGAAACAAAACAAAGCTTCTGTCAGTTTATACGTCCAGTTAGCGGATAATTCCATCGCCTACTGTCGTCGTGACATTGCAGAAATAAGGACAGAGATCCTGTTGTTAAGGACCTCCTATATTGATTTACGTGTCCTATTTTTTTTCTGCTACCCATCACTCTGTTGGAGTAGATTTTGTGCCAGGCACCTTGACCTCAATATTGGTAAATCCGGTAGAAGATTTCCAGTCCTTCTTGGCTTCTTGGTCAACATTTCACACTATTGTCTAAAGAACTAAGAGCATCCAGTTTCCTTGTCTTCAAAGACAACTGTCTCCTGATTTTTCTCTGGTCTCCCCAGTCTCTGCCTCCCTGTGTATTTTGCAGTTCCTTCCTCCTCCACCTGTCCATCAGGTGCCCTCTTCCACCGATAATGCAGGCGTTCAGGGGTGCTTTTTCTGATGTCTACTCAGGGCTTCTGTTTTCCTGTATCTGCACTGGAACGCACCAGGGCCTCCAGCAAGAGGTGAGGGCAATGTTGGCTTCTCCCTAGGCGTGAAGAGCTCAGCATTCTCACTCAGCACATTTTTCCCCCCAGGTCATCTGTCATGGTGGCAATTTCATGCTTCTTTGGTTCTTCACCAGTGTCTGCCTCACTACTTGACTGTGAGCTCACGAAGGCAACCCATCGTGTTTATGATGCTTACCCTAGTGACATGGCACACCAGACTCTGAGACATTGTTTAATAAATGAGGTGCTAGTATAGAGAGAGCCTCCCGTGAGAAGTTGGTTGCTGGATTGGTCAGCTTGGATATTGAAAGGTAGGAGTCATGGTGGAGAAGACCCTGTAAACCAAACCAGAGAACAAAGCTTCACGGTGCTGTGGAGGGTACATGCATGGTGTACAAACAGGCCATACATCATGGGTCATCATGTGGATTTTCTACACCAAGCAAATCTGCGATTCTCTGCAACGTCCAACCAACTGGCTATCCTCAATGTGACTCATGTTGACACTGTGTACCTAGTACAGGTCCCACAGGTAAAGGGCTCAGTCCTACAAGCCTGCCCCCTCTTCAGATACCAATGGAAGGAGTGGGTCCCTAGGGTACGTACAATTCTCTCCAACCTGACTACAGATTGGGTTTTCCACACCTCACTCCTGGGTTTCAGTAACTCATTGTCAGGGTTTGCAGAACCCAGTGGAACATTTTACCCATCACCATTTATTGGAAAAGATGGTACAAAGAGTACAAACCAACTCCCTGATGAAAAGGTACAGAGGGAGAGCTCTGTGGTCTGGGGCCCACCACCATGCTGGCACCCGGATGTGCTCACTGTCCCAGAAGGTCTAGGCACCCCTTGACTTGAACTATGTATGGAGATTGCATGATGTAGGCATGATGGATTAATCATTGACCTTTGGTGATCAGATCAGCCTCCAGCCACGTTCCCCAGAGGTCAAGGTCAGGGGTTGACACTGAAACTTCCAACCCTTTATTGATGGGACTGGCTCCTCTGGTAACAAGCCTTATCCAGAAGGGATCTACGGACCTACCAAGAACCGCCTCACTGACATAGACCCACATAGACCCAGGGACTTGAAAGGGACTTGATGTGAAGAACACGACACGCTCCGGTCATCCCTGACCCTTGGGGAATCACCATGGTTTTATGAACTCTGTCTCAAGAAGCAGAGACAAAGACTAAACGTATGTCTCTTATGCACGGTATCACATACAGCAGTTCAGCGCATGAAAAGAGAGGTCAAAAACATACGACTGCTAGATCACATGGTAAGCGTAGGCTTTGTTTGGTAAGAAACCACCAATGAACCTTGCAACGTGGCTGCACGTGTCTGCATTCCTGCCAGCGACAGACCAGAGTTTTTGTAGCTCCACACGCTTGTACAGAAAATAGTTATGTTTATGTGTGTGTGATTATTCAGGCGAGGTCCTTTGGTGTTGTATGCTACATTTTATGTTACCATATATTGCGCTCATGGGGAAGACATCCAGACGGATGCAACCGGCACCAATTCACTTGGTCTCCACATCAGAACCATTTCAAGTTGTCCGTATTCGTGGGTGACCCACCTCCCAATCAGTTTTGACGACAGCGCAGTCTTGAAGTACATGGCTTTGAACTCTGTCGGTCAACGTATACAAGCATTTGTTTTTCGGTAAATATGGTACACGTCTGAAAATGCATTCTTGTTATGATTTTCTGAACACTTCCTTTCCCTTGCTGACTTTACGGGAAGAATACGGCTTTGATACATGTGACATACAAAATATGTGTCTGTTGACTGTTTATGTTACCAGGCAGCAGTGGGCTGGCGACTGTACTGAAATCTGAGGGGCGGTCCAACGTTAAACGTGGATTTCTGGCTGTTCGGGGGCCTTGGCCCTAACCCCTGTTGGTCAATGATCAAGTACACTTAAGCCTGGGGTAATAAACCATTGGAATTTTTTTTTTTAATTTTTGTGTATTTATTATGAGAGAGAGTAAGAAAGCACAAGCAGGGGGCAGAGGGTTGGGCAGGGAGAGATGGAGGGAGAATCCCAAGCAGGCTCCTCACTGTGATCACAGAGCCCAACTCACGGCTCAAACTCAAGAACTATGATATCATGACCTGAGTCAAGATCAAGATTCATACGCTTAACTGAACAAGCCACCCAGACACCCCACACATTGGAATCCTTGATGTCTCTCAGTGCCACTTACCAGGTGCCCTAAATCACCTACCAAAGGAATAGCTGAACCACAGAAGCCCAATATGAGTATTGCTTCTTTAGTCACATGATCTCAGAGGCATCTATGGCCTGAAAGGCCCTTGGCCACTACCGTGAAATTACATGTTTGCCAATTTCACATTATAATTTGCATTATAACTTCATTCTTCTCCATACACAGTAAAAATTATAAGCAGATACAATTTCATAAAGACCTAAGAGTTGCCCATATCCCCTTAGATACTATTGTCCTTGACTAGATCAACATTATTTGTCATTCTCAAGCATGAAACGGTTTATAATCCAACAAATTAGCTACGAGGAGACTTGCTGAAGACCCTGAAGTTTAACTTTTTGTTTCCATTTAAGGTGTGATTGCCGCTGATTGGGCTGGTGTGGTCATGATGGCCTGCTGATGGTGCTGGCCAGTAGACCAAGTTCAAATACAACGTGCGTTCATGGGGGTGGAGACACTTCTAAGGGGGGGAAGCCTATTAGTAATAATTTATCTTCCCTAAATACCATTGAACACATATCCATATATCCGGTGACCATGTCATATATAACATATTTTTAACAAATGGAAAAGGGCTCACCTTACCTTGGTAAAAATACTCAGGATACACATGAGTTGGGAAATATTTACAGATAGAAAAAATTGGTCCTAAAGTATTATCTAGGCAAACTTGAAACAAATATAATAACCACAGAAGTACATGTTGCTACCTGAGAATAAAACAGGTTGGAAATCAGTCATTTGAACACTTTTTATAATTAATTTCAAATAATAAGTTTACACTTTTATTCAAAATGGAAAGCATTTAATCAAAAGGTGTTTGGAATTGTGGCAATCTGTCATGTATTTATTTGGGACAATAAAGAAGTCCATTTGGAAAACCTAATTGTTCAACAAATTTAGAGGTGTTTTCCCCCCACTGGATTCATAACGATATCTGAATGTTAAATACAAGCAAGGCTTTCCGTCTTATTTACTGACGTTGAAGGGGTCGGAAAACACGATCCGTGTCTTCTTCAGGTTGTGTGGTTCAGGGGCTAAGAGTCAATAACTGATCATTCTCTATTTCACAAGTTTATAGACATTTTGCATTTTCTCATGTTAGCTTTACCACTTTGTTTGGTGGTGCTTTGGTTTACTCCAGCACTGAAACGGTTTTCTAGTTCCTAGATCTGTCGACGGGCACATTTTTTATGAAATACAATTGGAGCATTTATTCTTTCAATTCAGGGGGACTTGTACTAATACAAAAAAAAATTATAATGGACAGCATTTTAGTCCTGCTGCTATTTCTCACCACAGTATACATTATTTTTTTGAGTGCAACGAATGTTCCTCCAAATCCAGGAAGAGATGCCTTTTTCTTACAATTTCACAAGCGGGGTCTTATGACAAAATGAGTTGGTTTGATTGAAGAGCATGATGGCTTGTATTCCAAAAAGAACGAAACGGAAAATTGCTGACTATTTTCTGGAACAAATAAAAAAAATACACAATGTAAGTTTTAATATTATGGAATTTGTTTATCTGCTGGAATTTGATAGAATGTCATTCTTTCTCTCAAAGCAATGAAAGAATAAAATAAATTCATTCTTACATATATTGTTACCTACATGTCAGCAAGAAATATTAAGTATGTGCTGGACAACCTAATCTGCTAAGGTTTCTTTTGAGTGAAGTTTTTGCATATTTTTTAGACTTTACATAGTGAAAACATTGGCAAAATAGGGAAATTTTTAAAGAAGCCGTTTTCCTTTTATACTGAGTGCTTGTAGTAAGAACAAAGAAAATATCATGTAGCCTTATTTTGGTTTAACAAACTAAAGTCCAGTTCAATAGATGTATCTATAATGTTGGCTTCAGAAATCAGAATAAAGAGAACCATAGTTAACAATGCAAATAAGAATGTACACGGGGGAAGAAAAGACTTTTTTTTCACCGTAGGCACCAGAAAGGCCACATGAACTGGAAGTCCTGGTGACTGCCTCTAAGTTCCTCTCGCCCATGTGCAGGTGCAATGAAGGAACAAGGCGGTCCCTGTATTGGGTGGTGCGTGGGTCCATCTTTGAGGCCCACTTGGTTAGGCTGCACTAGCGAGATTCATCAAAGAGTCGTCTACGTGTTAACTGTGAAGGCATGTCACCCACGTGTAACGTCTGCAGTGTGTTCACTGTAAGTCAAGTCACTTATTCTAAAGTGAGCTGGAACTCCTCCAATCAGTTGAAAATGCATCAAGCAAAAACCGATGTTTCTCCGAGAAGGAAGAAATTGTGCCTGAAGTGTGCAGTCTCAACTATTCCAGCCTTACAGGCCTGTCGTACAAATTTCGGACTTGCCTGCTTCCACAAATTTCATGAGCCAGTTCCCTGAATTTCAAGAGATAGATAGAGCATTGGTACATAGATGATGATGATTGATAGATAGATACATACATACATATCATAAACAGATATAGACACCTAAAGAGATGTAGACATATAGAATTAAATGATGAATAGATGATGGGTAGATAAATCTATGGACACATAGATATAGATAGATGATAATAGATAGATGATAGATAGATACATAGATAAAATAGATACACAGATTGATGAGAGGTAGATGGATACATAGATAGGTGAAAGATGGATGAGAGATGGATGAATGATGGATGAGAGAGAGATGGATGGATGGATGGATATATAGATAGAAAAAATGGATACATGATAGACAGATAATGGATGATAGATAGATAGATAGATAGATAGATATGATGGATAGATATGATGGATAGATAGATACATAGATGGATGAGTGATAGGTAAACAGACAGATAATGGATGATAGTTGGATAAATAGATCGATATGATGGATAGATAGATACATAGATGGATGCGTGATAGGTAAATTGACAAATGATAGATGATAGATAATTAGCTCAGACCATGACTTAAGGTTCCTGACCTCGAGCCCTGCGTCGGGTTTTGTGCTGAGCATGGATCCTGCTTGAGAGTCTCTCCTCTCTCTCTCTCTCTCTCTCTCTCTCTCTCTCTCTCTCTCTCTCTCTCTCTCTCTGCCCCTGTCCCCAATTCGCACACTCACTCTCTGTCTAAACTTGAAACATTCATGGGGTGCCTGGGTGGCTCCGTCAGTGAAGTGTCTTACTCTTGATTTAAGCTCAGGTCATGATCTCATGATTCTTGAGTTCCAACTCTACTAGTTCAGAGCCTGCTTGGGATTCTCTCTCTCTTTCTGCCCCTCCCCTCTCCTGCACACATGCACTCTCTCAAAATAAATAAACTTTAAAAACATTTTTTTTTAATTTAGAAACATTCCTTACAGTACTTTGTAGGATCACAAGACATGAGGTCATATGTTCAACAAGTATTTATTTCGAGTTATTCTTACTGAATGGAACGACTCCCTACTCTCCAGCCCTGTGTTCATCACCAGCCCGCCTTCAAACACAGCCTCAGCCCCCTGCGGGCAGCACACCTTTTCCTTTATTGTGCCCTCCAGAAAATTTACCTTTCTTCTCCTATTCCGTCTCCGTATCTGGTCAGATAACGTTCTCTTCATCTCCCAACGAACACCCGCATTTCAACGTGCATTCGCTGTTGATTGCATAGCGTCGTGTCCTGCAAGTGTGTTTGTCACCGGGTAGAGGCAACACTCTTCACACGGCAGAGACTTGGGTCACATTTACACACTTTCTGTGTCCACATAGAAATGGTATCTGCTAGAAGGACACACACGGGGTAACTGTTCTTCTGTTTCAGGGGTGATGTTGCTTCTACATATTAAACACTAAAATAAGTACACTTGAGGGGCTCAGTTGGTTAAACCCCCAATTTCAACTCAGATCATGATCTCTCAGTTCGTGAGTTACAGCCCCACGTCAGGCTCTGTCCTGACAGCTCAGAGCCTGGAGCCTGCTTCGGATTCTGTGTCTCCCTCTCTCTCTGCCCCTCCCCTGCTCACAATCTATCTCTGTCTCCCAAAAATGAATAAATGTTAAAAAAATTTTCTACGTGAGTACACTTGAAAATCCCTTAAAATTAGACCCATCAACAAATAGCATTCTACTACCTTTAGAATTTATATGACGGAAATGATCCAGACACTGTTCATATTTGAGCAGTGTTTTTATTATGCTACATATATTGATTGTTCTTTCAAAATGAACAAGCATGGAGGGGTAACACCACATCACATAATTCGCTGCTTCTAGGTAATGGTGTTGCGTCAACTATCGATTTAAACAAAATGCGGGTAGGTAAGTTAAGATTTTCATAAGCCTCTGAAAATGGCTCACCAGTAGAACATTCCAAAACACTCAGAGAATGGTATGATGAATTAAAAACTCAATATCGCCTCTTCCTTCTCTTTCACTTCAGCTGACAGACCAGGACCAATTTCTGCAATCTGAAAGAGTACTTTGGTAAAAAGAATCCTGAGTCAAATGGGCTATTTACTGGGCTCCTTTGAACAAACGTATCATTTAACTGAATTTCGAATATTCTGGGCACAAAATGAATAGAGAAGGAACATTCTGATTTTCACCCCCACATTTGGTTCAATGTATTGCTAATCAAGATCCATTATTTGGCGTTCAATTTAACTGATGATCCACACACTTTGACGGTTCCTATTAAGAATGATCATGTCTGATTTATACGTAAGGAGACCTGCACTGTTTCTGCCCTCGGCTCACCACCCCCATCCTGTGTCGTCTAGCTTTTTCCTAGCGCTCTTCCCCTGGCCGCGTTGAATTTCATCTTGTCCAGATGGATAGTCACACCGCCCCCATTTTGTGTCGACTAGCTCTTTCCTGGAGCTATTCCGTTGGCCGCGTTGAATTTCTTCTTGTCCAGATGGATAGTCACTCCGCCCAGATATGTGAATTTGCAGATCCTCTAAGACCCTTTGATCTTACAATAATAATACCCACGGTTAGATTACGGGTAACTAGCTACCACTTACTGAACACGCATCCTGGCTCAGTCGCTCTGAAGAACGGCTGGATATTTTGCATCCCTAACAACCTCCGACGAGATGTCGGGACTTCCTGCTGGTCCACGGACCATACTCTGGGCGACAAGGCCACACAGGACCCTTACGGGGCCGTGAAGTCTTGCTGCACTATTTATTCACCCAAAGTTCTTGATTCCGAGCGCACACAGGTTATATGCCAGACTCGCCGACTGATATGCACACACACATCTCTGAGATACGGACGAGGCTGCATAGAATCTTGCTGAACCGTCAGCTCACAGACCCCGGACGATGGATTTCCTCAGAGGGAAGGCACTTTGTTATGTCAGGGCTCCTGCTAAGTGGAACCGTGAACTCTGGCCATGAGAAAAACGTTATGGAAAAGTGGCACTTAGAGAGTTTGTGGCTCTAGAGATGAGTGTTGATTATAAAATTAGCCCAGTTTGGAAGACCTGCGAGTCTGACTAATTGTTCCCAGGAAGGGTTGACTCAGCCACATGTTCTGTCCCAGGGGCTCTGGGGAAAGGTGCACAGCACTGCTTGACTTCTGAATTCATAAAACAAGTATGTGATTAATTATAATTATATAATATCAATATACTACATTATATGCTATAACTAGTATACAATGCATAATATATTTATATTGATAAAATTTATAAATTATAATTTACAACTATAAATTCATGTAAATTTAAATTATAATTTAAAATATAAATTATATAGCATGCAGGTAGAACATGGTGGAATATTATAAATAATCTACATTATAAATTGTATTATTACTATTGGAATATGTTGATGTTAATAGTATTATAATAATATTAAAACTATTATTTAAAACGGATGACCATCATACTTTCATTGTAATATTAATGTCACAGGGAACCTACATCAATTAGAAGTTTCTTTCAAGACAGATGCCAGAAATAAAAAAATGTTTTAAATTATTTTGAATTAAAATTTTTAAGTAAATATTTTCCATTCAAATTTCAGTTAATGTGTGCAATATACGGCAGCTACACTTCAATAAATGTAAATACCTGACAGGACGTGTGGGGTATGTAAAAGACAATGTATCTACTTCAAAACTATTGTACTTTGGGGCTGGTGTCACTAAGAAAATCTTCGTATTTCATGCCAGCTATAATATCTAAAATGTTTTCCATGAACTGTTTTCATTTTAAACAAATTTATCTAAAGTTTCCTGCTAGAACATTCTATGTGTGATGTTTCATTTTACGAGTGCCGTGCAAACAAATATGGGAAATGTGGCGTCAGCAGGAATATTCTCCAGGGCTGTGCCGTCTCCAACAATATCCACTATCTGAATATGGCTATTTACATTTAAATACAAAGTAATTTAAATCAATTAATTGAATATTCAATTCCTCACCTTAAAAGAGGTGCAAGACGGGCGCCTGGGTGGCTCCGTCAATTAAGCATCCGACTTCAGCTCAGGTCATGATCTCGCAGCTTGTGGGTTCGAGCCCACTTCTGATTCTTTGTCTCCCTCTCTCTGACCCTCCCCTGCTCATGCTCTGTGTCTCTCTCCCTCAAAAACTAAGATAAAAAGAATTTTAAAAAATTTAAAAACAAAGGTGCATGTCAAGTACTTGATCTAGAAGCTGCCATATTGGTTAGGAAAGACACGGAACATTTCTGTCATCACAGAAAGTTCAAAAGGTCGCCACTGATCTACATGGCAGAGATCCTTTATGCTCATGTATGTACTTTTCACCGGCCTTAGCACTCAGAAATAAGAAGAAACACAGACCCACACACGCACACACACACCCACACCCAGTTTGGTCAATGGTCATCCAAAATGTAGACTACCAGGCAAGAATCAGGATTTGTAACCCCTGCACCATAATTCTACAATGAAAATACGAATGAACTGTTTTCATTGTACGAAGAGACCTCAAACCTAGTAAATTCTAGTTATAGTTAATCTAAAGAGATATTTATTCAGATTTCCATTTGTGCACCACAATAATTTTTTTTAATGGAAAATAAGAGAAAATACGGCAGCCGCGGACTTCTGTTTTTCTAACTCCATCAGAAACACGTGTAGGTTCTGTCTCGCTAGAATTGCCCATCTGAAGGTGCTACGTCCTTAGGATGCCACCTCTATGACCTTCTGGAAAAGGCAAAACTGTGGAGGCCAAGATCAGTGCTTGGCGGGAGCTGGGAGGGAGGGAGGAACGGGCGGAGGAAAGCGGATTGTTAGGGTAGAGAAACTGCTCCGTGTGATTCTATAATGACATAGACTTTTCATTCTACATCTGTGCAAATCCGTAGAACGTGCAACGACAGGACGCAACCCTAACGTAAAGTGCGTCTTGGGCAACAGTGTTGTGTTACGGTAGGTTCTCCGATTTTGACAAATGCACCATCTGGGGGGGATGTTGGTAAGAGGGGAAGCCGTGTGTGTGGGGTCAGTGGGGTAGGGAATCCTGCGGACCTCCAGCTCCGCTTTGCCGCAAACTTGAAACCACTCTGGAAAATCGAGTGCATGCTTGGCACTGTGCAGAAAATGTTATGTTTCCGCTTGGAACACACTTCTTTACTGCAGGGATTTAAGAGGAGGGAAGTGATCTGTTTATAAGACCACAAACAGAGACGATTTCTGTTTTTCTTCCCTTTCGACATCCCGCATTTGCCTCTGTTATTGTTTCTCTTTCCTCTTCAGAATTTATTTCAGCATTTCTTTTAAAAAGTACATCTTGGTGACAACGTGTCACAGATTTTTCTCGAACGGAAATGTCTTTATTTTGGCTTCATTCCTGAAGGGCATTGTTTTTCCTCCTTATAGACTGTGGCTGGTGTTATTTTCTTTCAGAAATTTAAAGAAGTTTTTCTGCTGTTTTGTGGTTTTTATGATTGCTTTTTAAAAAAATTTTTACTGTTTACTTATTTCTGAGAGACAGTGAGCAGAGCAGGGGCCAAGAGAGAGAGGGAGACACAGAATCGGAAGGAGGCTCCAGGCTCTGAGCTGTCAGCACAGAGCGCGACGCGGGGCTCAAACCCACAGACCATGAGATCATGACCTGAACTAAAGTCGGACGCTTAACCAACTAAGCCCCCCAGGAGCTCCTTTATGATTGATTTTTAAGCATGGCACGAAATCTACCTTCTTCCCCAACTTTTGAGTGTGCAACGCTGTATTGTTAACTCCGGGCATAACATGCTAGAACAACTCTTTGAGCTGCCTTTTCCTCTGGCATAACTGGAACTTTGTTCCCCGGAAGAGCCCAGCCCCTCTGGCCCCTTCCCGCCAGCCCCTGGCCGCCAGCATCCACTCCTCTGCCTCTGTGAGTCTGACTATTTCAGTTGGCTCATAAAGGGAATCGGGAGTCATTCTCCAGATCACATACGCAGATGGCCAACAGGAATGTCAACATTACTAGTCACCAGGAGAAGGCACATCAGACTCCTAATGTACTAAGACCTCACTTGGCTCTTTCATTAAGAAAAAAAATGCAGAGGAGGACGTGCAGAAATTGGAACCGTGTGCATGGATGGTAACAAGGTACAGTGATGTGGGAGGTAGGAACAGCTGTATGCTATCTGCTTAGATGTTAAAAACAGGGATCTAGGACTTCTGAAGCGTCCAACTTTGGCTCAGGTCGTGATCTCACAGTTTTTGAATTCAAGCCCCGTGTCGGGCTCTGGGCTGACAGCTCGGAACCTGGAGCCTGCTTCAGATTCTGTGTCTCCCTCTCTCTCTGCCCCTCCCACACTTGCGCTCTGTCTCTCTGTCTCAAAAATAAATAAACATTAAAAAAATTTTTAAGGGGCACCTGGGTGGCTCAGTCAGTTGAGCATCCGGCTTTGGCTCAGGTCATGATCTCATGGTTCGTGGGTTTGAGCCCCGCGTCAGGCTCTGTGCTGACAGCTAGCTCAGAACCTGGAGCCTGCTTCGGATTCTGTGTCTCCCTCTCTCTGACCCACCCCTGCTCATGCTGTCTCTCTCTGTCTCTCAAAAATAAAATAAAAACATAATAAAAATTTAAAAATTTTCAAAGAAAGATCAAGGGAGAACAAAGTATTTGAAAGGTGGCAAATAGCATTGGACACAGATAGTATGTTTAATTACAGGACTTGAGTATCTGCAACATTTACTTGAATAGGGAACCCTTTTCTAATCCTGCAAATGAAGTGTAGGCATAGCCTGACATGGAACATTCTCTGGGGAAGAGGCAACGATGTGAATATTCACTAAAAATGTAAGGAAAAGAATTATGTCATCACTATCATTTTTTTAGTGTTTTATTTATTTTTGATACGGAGAGAGACCGAGCACGAGAGGGGGAGGGGCAGAGAGAGAAGGAGACAGAGAACTGGAAGCAGGCTCCAGGCTCTGAGCTGTCAGCACAGAGCCCAACGTGGGGCTCGAACCTACGAACGTGAGATATGACCTGAGCCGAAGCCAGAGGCTTAACCGACTGAGCCACCCAGGTGCCCCAATAACCATTATTTTTTAAGAGACTTCTGCAGGATCTAGTCAATGTGTTCAAAACAGAAGTAATGAGAACCGAAAATACTCAAAAGGAGATCCATGAAGTCATTACTGCACATGATTATCTAACCAGGGGGAAATAATGTAGGACATCAGCTAAACACATTACGGTAGATGAGGTATTCCTTATAATGGTATGCAATCAATACACAAAATCAATGTTCATGCATATGAACATTAATGTATCTAATAATTGTTTTGTTAATAACTTTACAAAGTATGTAAGACACATATAAAATATACAAAGTCTGAGACATGTAAATAATTTATATATATATATATATTCAAAGCTTTCAGTAGCAGAAATTAACTATGTAACCACTTCAATGTATTTTCAAATTTATCAATTTAAAATAGTAAGCTTTTTGAGAACAAAATCATTCTAACCTCGATTCCAAAAAAAAATAAGTGAGTGTGTTATTTTACTATTATAATAATAATAGTATAGTTATTATATTATTATATTCTTGTAATATTAATTATTTGGTATGAGTGTGATGGGTGTAGAGATTACTTAAAAATAAAATCCTTACGGGGCGCCGGGGTGGCTCAGTCGGTTAAGCGTCCGGCTTCAGCTCAGGTCATGATCTCATAGTTCATGGGTTCGAGCCCCACGTCAGGCTCTGTGCTAACAGCTCAGAGCCTAGAGCTGCTTCAGATTCTGTGTCTCCCTCTCTCTCTGCCCCTTCCCTGCTTGCACTGTCTCTCTGTCTCTCAGTTCAAGAGGAGGCAGCCATGGGGGACAGACCGAAAGAGCAAACTCAGCCTGCCCCTCCGAGATGGCATATGCCAGACCCCAGCCAGGAGCTGTGGTGGCAGAAACACCACCGGCTCCACTGCGGTATGGCTGCTCCGTGAGGATTGAGTTCCTTCTCCATGTGCACGTTACTCCTCCCCGTTAGGCATCTTCATGTCACTGCTTTATATATTCCGTCCGCATCGCCAGAGCCAGCACGAGGGTGCAGTGCGTTTACACCGTGTCCCTCGGTCCTGAGTTCCAACCCGGTTTTCCTGCTCTGCCTTCACACCTTCCCGAGCAGCTGCAGGGGCTCAGAGAGGGCACATCCATCAAATAAAGATGCCCAGAAATGGAAACGGGTTTGAACACAAGGGTGTTCCCCGGGAATTGAATCTGGACGAGGTCCTAGGAGTTGGCCGTGATGCAAAGCTGAACTAAACACGTAAATCCTCCAAAGCAAGGTCAAGATCATGTCCTCCCACTTGCTTCCGCATCAAGGGCTCGGGACCAGCATCATGACCAGGAACAGTCGCTCACCACAGCCACAGACACTTGGTCTCTTGGGTTTTATTTCCTGCCTTTGATTCTCCACTATTGACCAAAGATGCTGTGACGTCGGGCGTGCGGTGGAGTCCCTGAGGAAGGTGACATTGTTCCAACATTGTCCAAAGCTTACCTCTTGCTTGGTGATGTCCGTAACTCCTAACAAGTCCTGTGAAGAAGGAAGGAACCTGCATTAAATATTCCTTCCTAGGCAGCAGGAGGGAAGACGTACATTGGCCATCAGATCCGTGAGGGGCCTGGACCAGCTCGGCCACAAAGGAGCCGGCCGCCCGCAGAGGGGCGAGGTCCCCCCATGTGCAGAAGCCCTAATGGGTTTCAGAAAAAGTGAGGCCCGTCCTCCACCTCACTCTGGTACCTTGAACACGAGACCCAGCATGCACAGCGCCCTGCAAGGGTGCCTTTGAACATCTCCAACGGGCATATATATTTAAACATCTTGATCTCTCTCACTTTTCACGCAGGCCCTTGGCTTTTTGCAGAAAATAAAAAAAAAGAAAGACTTTTGCAAAGAAGTGCTTTATAGCTATTATTCAAAAGACCCAACGAAGACAAACGCTCAGCCACCCCAGGAGGCGAGGCATCTGTACAGCCCGTCCTCAAATACTGGCTTTTTTAGCGACATGTATGGTTCCAGCAGCTTCTGGAGGCCCCCGCCAGGCAGGCACCTGCAGACAGCGACACGCCAGCACCTAGGTAATTTAATAAGACGTCTTTTGTTACTAAACCAGCCTTCCGTGCTGCACGCCCAGGCCTGCGCTGGAGGAGAAAATGGGCCTCCGAGGTTGTCACCTGCAGCTATTTTTAGAGCATGCTAATATTCAAGAGTCTGTTCGCTAATTTCAGTGTTTTCCCCGCACAGACCCGATGTGCGCTCTTTGTGCTGTAAATCATTCCCCGGGTTCCCATCGGGCACGTCCGCCCTCCCAGAATCTGCCCGGCTGCCCTGGGGTCGTGAGGGGAAAGCGGGAAATCCAGGGGAGCACCGAGCCCCGCTCGGCCACGACGCCGGAGGCCCTGCCGCTCCCGCTCTCCTAATACCCCATTTATCTTCCAATTTGCTCAGTAGACAGATGAAGCAACGGTGCACACGGCGGGAGCGTGCAGGACGCCGGCCGGGCTCCTCCAGCCGCCAGGTGGACTCAGTCAATCACCCAACCCAAATATTTGTCTTCGCCGAGTCACAAAGCCCTCGTCACTGCGTAGATCCGGGGAAGAAATACACCGTGTTCCACAGCCAGGCTGCCGTGTCTTGGGCAAAATCCTTCTGTTTTTTAAGCAGTGTGGTCATTGGCTTGGTGAGCCCTTGGACTGAGGCTTTCAAGACTGGCACGCAGTGAAGAAATAAACAAACTAAAACTGAACAGGATCAACACCATTTTTGGGGGGGGACTTTGTGTTTTAAACAAACAAACCGAAGTATCTGATTTGGAAGGAGTTCCTGAGTTGATTAAAAAACAAGAACAACACGATCACACTCTAGCTCTCTTCCCCGACGGTGTTGGGAGGCTTTGGAAGACAGGGGGGACTTGTTGGGTGAGGTAGGAGTGTTGGAAGGAAACTATTCTAGATCCTTCAGGACACACTTAGTTGCACAGACTCCATGGTGGTGAAATTAGACCCGTTTAAATGTGCAGTGGGACAGGGGCCCCTGGGCGGCTTAGTCAGTTGACTGGCTGATGCTTGATTTTGGCTCAGATCATGATCCCACGATCGTAGAATCAAGCCCCACATCTGGTTCTGGGCCTGGAGCCTGCTTGGGATTCTGTCCCTCTCGCTGTCCCCACTTATACTCTCTCTATGATAACAAAAAACTAAAAATAAATTTAAGTAAAATTAAAATTAAATAAATAACTTTATAATGGTCTAACTCTTCTGAGACTGTGCTGTGGGTGGAGGAAGGGTCATAAAATGAGAACAAGAAATGCATTAAAACTGGGGACTAATGCGCCTGGTGGCTCAGTCGGTTAAGCATGCAACGTCGGCTCAGGTCATGATCTCACGGTTCGTGGGCTCAAGCCCCGCATCGGGCTCTGTGCTGACAGCTCGGAGCCTCGAGCCTTTCTCAGATTCTGTGTCTCCGTCTCTCTCTGCCCCTCCTCTGCTCTCACTCTTTCTCACAAAAATAAACAAACATTACAAAAAGAAAATGAGCACACTGTTGAGGAACGTCTATATCGACATGCATCCCAAATGCTAGGGCTTTATCTACAAGAACCCGTCAGCCCCTTGCTGTCTTACTTCTTCTGTATGAGGCTCATCTCAAACACACAGCTCAGGGCCAGGGGGTCACACCGAGTCCCAGTAATCACCCTCCATCCGCTCAGACACCATGAGCTCCCTTTAACTTAGAGACGAGGATGTACCCAACAAGTGACATGAATGAGGGAATTTAGGACAATATTTTCAATGACCAAGCATTTGCAAAGACTTTTGACTTTTTTCCCCATTTCTACATGGCACTCAAATATCTGTATGGGGCATAGTCCCAAACCACATGTCATACATATTTCTTGGGTGACATGAAAGTATACTCCAGGGCAGTTTTTTCCACCATGATTCCAATAATACGTATTCATTTCGGATGGAATGTACAGTAACACCCTTATTGAAAAAAATAATATTTAATTCTTAGTTTCCTTTGCGCACTGAGAATGATGAAACTCAGTAGGCGTTGGTCGACATTAAACGATATGAATGTGGATCTCTCAAAAATGGTGGGCCCTCAACACCTACTAACTTAATGGAAATTTGATTTTCATATGCAAGCTCTAAATCCTTTAAATGTTACATGGAAATTCACTTTCTCCTTCTAAATTATTTCTATCTGATTTTTTTAGCCTTAAATCTTCTGTTTTTTTAGATTAACAGTAAGATTTATGTTGGAATTTAATTATAGCTGCTAAAAACTTAATCATGAATACAGTTTAAAGAACCTGGGGGCACTTTTTCTTCTTAATGAACGTTGACAACTCCATGGAACATAACAGCGTTAGAAAAATATCTCTGTCACATTAATAACGGCACCAACCCCAGAACCATCTGGACGCTACTCCACAAACCTTCCCTCACAGAAATTTCTTTAATGGCCCAAACCTGGGAAACGTCACGAAGCTCTCCAGGATAGGACTGAACATATGTCATATTTCTTTCCTCCCGAGTCTCTTGACGGTTCCGGAAATCTAAAGTTACCAAACGTACCGTGCCCACAACACAGGACAATTAAAGTGCACCTTCTAATGCTGTGGGGGTGTCGGTCTTGCTTTCTTTATCATCCCTCTAGTGCTTGGTTGGAGTCAGGGAATTTGACTTGTACGTCCATACTTGGGATTGAAACTTTTCTACGGGTGAGAGTGATTTCCGAGAACTCCAGAACTACATGTAGTTCGAATTGACGTCTCTCTAGACCTTCCATCAGGGAATCTCAACCCTCCTGCATAGCAGAATCACGTCAGAGGAGTGTGCCCCGAGTGGAAGGCCTGGTCTACTCTTGGAGATTTTGAGTCAATCAGTCTGAGTTGGGGGAGAGGGTCTTCACGTAAGAGGACTTGACATCCCTCCTCCCCAGTGAATAAGAAGATTATACATCAAAGTCTGAGAACTCTGAGAACTTTGCCAAATCAGGGAAAAGTCATCACCTATTTCCCTGTTGAGCACACTCAGTTGAAGGAGAGATTTGGAAGGTGGCACTCTAAATCTAACTCTAATCAAAATATACGTCTGAGGGCTCTGGGCGTCCTTGCATTGGTAAGGCAGGGTCTTGAATTTCCATTGGCAGAAATGTCGCACTGCAAATGTGGTATTACTTGGATGTTCACGAGCTCATGGCCTTGAGGAAGTTTTGTTCCATTTACACATGAGGAAACTGAAGAACTAAGACGTTTAGTAACTTCCCAAAGTTAGGTAAAAGATGGCCTCCAAGAGACTCCTTGTAGACCTGAGGACAGGTGCAGGTTGAAAGTGAGGGGAAGGAGAACCATCTACCGTGCAAATGGACGTCAAAGGAAAGCTGGAGTAGCCATATTTGTATCAGACCAACGAGATTTCAAGACAAGGACTGTAGCAGGAGATGAAGAAGGACATTAGAGCATAATTAAAGGGTCTGACCGTTAAGAAGAGGTAACTGTTGTAAATGTTTATCCTCCCATTGTGAGAAAACACCTAAATATTTAAGTCAATGAATCATGACCATAAGCAAATGTATCGATAATGATGCCATAGTAGTTGGAGACTTTAATACTCCGCTAACAGCAGTGGACAGGTCATCTACGCAGAAACAACAGCTCTGAAAGACACACTGGACCAGATGGACCTAACAGATAGACTCAGAACAGCTCATCCTAAAGCAGTCAAGGTTGTATAAGAAATGATCGGTGGGAGCACCTGGGTGACTCACTTGAGCGTGTCACTCTTGATTTTGGCTCAGGTCATGATTCCAGGGTTGTGGGATCAAGCTCCATGTGGAGCCTGTTTAAGATTCTCTCTGTCTGTCTGTCTGTCTCCTCCTCTCTCACTTGTGCTCTCTCTCTCACTCTGTAAAAATCAAAAAAGGAAAGGAAGG
Source organism: Mungos mungo (assembly GCA_004023785.1). Lineage (NCBI taxonomy): Eukaryota > Metazoa > Chordata > Mammalia > Carnivora > Herpestidae > Mungos > Mungos mungo. The sequence continues at coordinate 64,809 of PISW01008475.1, forward strand.
AGGGAGGAACAGAGAAAGGAAGGAAGGAAGGAAAGTAGAAGGCAGAAGGAGGAAGGAACAGAAGGAGAAGGAAGGAAAGAAGGAAGAAGGGATGGAGGGAGGAAGGAAGGAAAGAAGGAAGAAAGGAAAATGGAAGGAGAAGGAAAGGGGAAGGAAGAAAAAAAGACAGAAAAAAGGAGGGAAGGAAGGAGGAAAGAAATGATTGGGGGAGCAGACATCCATCTCCGACTCTCCTGTTCTTATATGGAACCTCTGAGCCTCCCGTTCTTAAATAGAACTTCATTTCCATCACAGCATATTATTGTAGAGGCTGAATTCTATAGAATATCAATCCAACTGGCATCTCAAAAAGGTTTCATGGCAGAAGACATCCACACTAAGTAAAAGTAAAAAGGTGCCCATTACTTCTCCAAAACATATGTTTCTAGTTGAGTTTTTTTTCCCCTTAGGCCAGAGGCAATTGAACACGCATGCAAATATCATCACTGTAGCTGGACATTGGCTGAGAATCCAGGTAGGCATTCTGGGAAATTCGTGGGAAGGTAATAGAAGACATGTGTGTGTAGAAAAGCAGCACGTTTGCAAAGACTAGACTTTCCTCTTGACTGTACACGCTGTATGTAAATATACTGCATCTAGAATGAGGAACGGTACTTCTTGGGGCAGCATCAGTGACTGGTTTTGCTACCATTGCAACGGCAGTTTTTATTTATTGGGACTCTGAGACAGGCGCCCCACTTGGCTTTAGATACCATTGCCCCTTGAGTTTTAAATTAAACGATTAAATTTCCTGAGCTGCCGCCAATGTCTTGCAACGTTTAGGGATTTTCTGCTCATGTGTGTTACGGTTTACAAATATCACAGAACTCTTCGCGTCGACTCTTCATCTCACGTTTGGCTGAAATGCTTCCTTTATCAGCAACTCACATGTCTTTTCTTTTCATAAGTATTGTTGACCCAAGGCTGTCGGGTAGGATTTGGGGAAGGGCATGGCTTCCCATAGCATCTCGGTACAACAGAGGTGTTAACTTTGTCTATTTGACATCTGTAGTGAGCTTATATTCTGCGTTTCCATTAAAGTCCTCTTCTGCTGCTGCTTGCGAGACTAAGGCTGGGGTGAAAACCCACAAATACCACCCCAGAAATCACCGTCTTCCTTAGAAAAAGCTCCCGTCCTGAGACACATGCATTCTAGGGTGAGTTCCGATATCAGAGAACATTTGCCCTTTTCTATCTGCTCATATGGTGTGTCTCTCATTCCTCACCAACCCTACTTGAGACACCTTTTCTTGTTCTATTTTACAGAGTTACAGAGGGACAGCATGAATCTGCTAAATAATGACCAAGGTCAGCCAAGCCGTTGTAGGGCTAGAACATGAATCCTCACATCCCTGACTCAACCCTCTCCCTCTTTCCACTGAGCTCGCTCAACCTTTACACACATGGAGACTGTGAGTTAACACCACTACTGGTTGTCTGACAGTCTATATAGTCCTGGGTTTTCATCAGTGCTTTGCATTCAACTTTGTTCAACACCTAACATTCTGTTCTTTGTACTCGGCTGCATCATCTTTATTTGTTCAAACCCATAGAGTGCCCAAGTAGGGTACACACACACACACACACACACACACACAGAAATAGCGGCCATGTTCACCGAGACCATAGACCACGGTCACAGGCGACCATACCAGGATAGGGAGTCACTTTTATACCTTCGTCTGGAAATTGGGAATGTGTGTCATCTTGTCAGACTTCTGTTGGATGAGCTATCCTTCCCCACCAGGGTCCGTGACCATCTCCATGTCAATGATGCCTTCCCAGTTCACACCTGTGCCAGCATGAGCGGTCCATGCCACCATGATGTCCATGCCCATCTCCATGTCAATGCTGCCTTCCCAGTTCACACCTCTAACACATCTCTCGTCTTTGCCGACGACTATAGATTCAACAACCCATGGGAACCATCACTTACCCCCTCACAAAAGACCCTAAGCCATCCAGGTCTCGTGCACGCCTTTCCGTGCCCATGAGTCCTTCTGTGTCTAGCCAGCAATCTCCATTTTAACTAGACATCACGCTCACCAACGGACCCTCAGGCCAACAGTTCCTTGTGACCGGAGAATTTATCCTCCCCTCTCCACTCACCCCTGCCCCAGCGCCTGCCAGACATATCTCTGTATTTACTTCTCAGTCCATGCATTTCCACTGCCTTTTTCTTCCCTTTAGATTTTTAATTCACAGGCTCCTGAGCCCCCTGCCTCTCTGCTCCTTTTCAAACTTTTTGTCTTCTGAATCCTGCCACAGTAATGAACAATTGTAAAGACAAAGCTTCCTTCCCAACACCTTCCTAGTAAAAGTCATTAGTGATATCCCATGGCCCTCAGAATGAAATCCACATTTCTTTGCTCACTTTCCAAGATGTGGAGAGCTGGTAACTTATCCGAAGATGAAGAAGGGTGGGTAAAGAAACAGAGGGTGTCCAGGCTGTGAAGGCGGCTTCAGACAACGTAGACGCGGTGACCTGATCAAAGTAAAGGAAGCTGTTGGTCAGGGATGACCGTGTGGATCAGGATTCTGGGATCGCCCTCCACAGGGAAAGGCCGGCCTTGCTAACTGCTGGCAGTCTCTCCTCTTGTTCAAGGTGACCTTGAGCATCCTTGTCCCCCAAGCATGGGGACGCATGGAGGCCCGTCGGTGCGTAGCTGAGCCTGAGCTGGACCCTGCTCAGATGTGCAGACGTGCAGAGCTACCCGAGGTGTTTTGCTAATGTAAACTCTGCAAGTGGGACCCACGGGGGGCCGGCCTGCCTCCCCGCCCTCCATATCAGTCTTGTGTGAAGTGGAAACAATGCGGGGTTTTATCCCGAGGAGAAAGAGCCTGTCTGCTTCGCCTGGCAGTGCCGGACTCCATGCCGCTGCCTCGAATTTATCAGTTAATTACCCCCCGCCGTCCAGGGAGCGATTGCGACCTGCAGAAAGCATCCCGTCTCTTTCCAGTAATAGACATTCCCCAGTGGCGTCACGTGAAAATGTGTGCGTGTCAGGCATTCATCAGTTAGGAAGCAGGAGCTGAGCCCGTCCACGGTATTGAGCTGACTCTTCACACGCCTTTGTTGACGATTTCATCAAAACAAACAAACTTAACTTGCAGTCTCACCAACAAAGTGAAAGAAACAGCCTTCTTCAATAAAAATCCAACTTTTTTAAATATAAACCTGCCTCAGTTTAACCAAATACTGGAAGGAAGGGATTTCATCTTTACAGAAATCGTCCAGCTGATTACACAGGGTGAATAGAAACACATGATTTTATAGCCTCTAATTCATGACTACCGATGATACGTAATATCAAAGAAAAAATGGATGTTACTCTACCTCCCACTGGAAATACTCCTGGTGATACAAACTCCAATCTGCTCAGTGCTGTGGGTCAACTACTTATTCATCAGAAAACGGAAGACCGCGCTATATTATCAAAGCTCCTGACTATACACTCAGACTGTGGGAAACGGGAGAAACACCTGTTTCTTCAGCAATTCAATCGTAAGGGGAAAAGATAAAAGTCACAACGTGAGCCTGTACTTGTAAGAGAAAAGAGGGACACCAATTGATTGCAATGCATGAAACATAGTTGCATCTGAAGTCAAACCAACAAACTATTAGTAATACTCATAATAATGGCTTATTACCGCATATTCTTGGTCTTAAATATGATGTGTAATAATTTAAGTAGGTAAATGAACTGCAGATTTATTTTTAAATGGGTCCTGTGCGTCCCTGAGTATTTACATAGGAGTGATGGATTGTATCGTTGATTACACCTGCTGTTGGCTTTAAAATAATCTGGATGGAAAGGGAAGAAATTGGAGGGGGTAGAAAATGATGAACAAAGTTTAGCCATGAACTGAAAATTATTGAAGCTGGCTGATTGGTTCATAGGCATTCACTCCATAAAGCTTGGTAGTTTTCAACTGTTTGATTAAAAAGTTTCATATATGGGGCCCCTTGGTGGCTCAGTCACTTGAGTGTCTGACTTTGGCTCACAGTTTGTGGGTTCAAACCCCACATTAGGGACTGTGCTGACAGCTCGGAGCCTGGAGCCTGCTTTCTTTTCTGTGTCTCCCTCTCTGTCTGCCCCTCCCCTGCTTGTGCTCTGTCTCTGTCTCAAAAATAAAAATAAATAAATAAATAAAAATTTTAAAGTTACATATATATACAGAGATATACATATATATAACTCGGTATATAATATATTCTGAAAGTCGTAACTTAAAGTGTACAATTCAAATATAATATATAACATAATTGCATATTGGTATATTTCAAATAGCACAGATAATATAAAGCATGTGTTATATGAACACAAAAATGAATATAATATATATTATATGTATGTGTATATTATTATCATATCACCTGAAACATGTAATTTCACTGCATGCAATTGGAACAAAAATGCTTTCTTCCACAAGGAAAGGTTAGTTTGCAGAAAACTTGAAACCTTATGCTTAAGCCGGATACAGTTGAAACTATGTGTTCAACCACCTGATACCAAGGAAAAGAACAGATACATGTAACAAAATACAGGAGAACTGAACTTTGAAACTACAGCCTGGTAGTTACAGGTTGATTCTGGAAAAGAGAACTCAGAGAGGAGGAAGAGCAGGTATTGGTCCACTGTTTTAAATTTTTTTAAATGTTTATTTTTGAGAAAGAGGGTGAGCAGGGGTGGGGCAGAGAGGGAGACACAGAATCCGAAGCAGCTCCAGGCTCTGAGCCGTCAGCACAGAGCCCGACACGGGGCTCGGACCCATGAACTGTGAGATCATGAGGCCCCCAGGAGCAGGGTGCCCACCGACATTCCACTGCTCACACACCCCCCAGGGAGAAGGAAAGAGAGGCGGTGTCCAGCCCCGGGGAATGTGATAAACCTGATTTCTGTTCTTGCACAGGAGTGGTTTTTAAATGCGGTTCAGGGTCACATGGGGGACTCAGTCAGTGAGGCATCTGACTCTTGACTTCAGCTCAGGTCATGATCTCAGAGTTCGTGAGATTGAGCCCCAACTCTGGTTCTGTGCTGACAGCGTGGAGCCTGCTTGGGATTCTCGCTCCCTGCCCCTCCCCCACTCACACCCTTTCTTGCTGTCTCAAAATAACATTTAAAAAATAAAATGAAATAAAACAAAAACATAAAATGCAGTTTTTTCCGGGCATCCCCTTACACTTTTCACAATGAACAAATATCATGTTGTGTAACAATGTTCTGCCTTCTTACATCACGTTCTTTGAGGTTTTTGTTTTTTGTTTTTGTTAGTTTGTTTAGTTTCAGGAGAATTAAGAATTTGGAAAGAGAAAAGACCAAACCTATTTTTCCATGAACCATTTGGAATCACTCAGAATGTGTCTGATCATTGAAATAATCTTAGACGTTTTACATTTATATCCTTAAAAGTTCATTAAGGTGATTACTGTTGTCCTATTCTTACCGTGAGGTATAGATTTTTCCTGTCACTCTTGAATTTAATTCTCCTGTGTATTGTTATGGGTTATATTGTTTCATATTCCTTGTTTTCAGTAATCAGATTTACTTACTAATATCAGGGAGAAATATGTCCACGGATTATTTCAAACACAAAATACACTCTCTACTGGAATCCGCTGTTTTCTATCCTTTAATCTCATGATTAAGCAACATGTTACCGACTTACCTTTCAATATTTGTATCTATGTTTTGCATCCTGTGAATCCTGTGGAGACCCAGTACTGCAGATTTCTGGAATTTAAGAGTTTATGGACATATCTCACTTAAAGCTCTGCCTTGCTGCCTGGGGACATCTGGTCGCTTAGGGTCCCAATTGAATGTGTTCTTAGGATCTTGAAAACTTCGCAGTGAAAGACAAGGAATGTAGTCCTGCCCTCCAGATTTTACCATGACTACTGCAGAGCCCGCCTCGCGGGACCCAGCGCTGGGCTTGACCTTGCAAACCGTGGGGTCACGACCTGAGCCAAAATCAAGCCCAATAGTCAGAGGATTAATCAGTGGAGTCACTCCGACACCCTTGTTTATTTTCTTAATGGGGAAAAAAAAAAAAAACCAGGACTTTTAAGCTAAATACTATGCTATTTAATTTTGTGTGTCAACTTGATGGGTGATCGGGTGCCCTGATATTTGGTCAGACGTGGTTCTGAGTGGTTTGTGAGCATGTGTCTGGGTGAGATTAGCATTTGAATCAGTAGACTGAGTAAAACGGAGGACGCTCCCCACCCTCCCCGTTCTGGGTGGGCCTAGTCTAATCAGGTGAAGATACACTAGACCAAGAAATGACAATGTAACAGGGAATTTTTCCTGCCTGACACGTTGAAACATTGACCCATCTTGGGTCTCGGGCTTGCTGGCCTTTGGGCTAGAACATGATCTACTTTCTGGGACCTGCAGCTTGTGAGCTGTGTCATCACGGGAGGCTTTTTCAGCCTCTATAATCCCCTGAGTCAGTTCCCTGTAATAAATCTGCGCCTATCCACGTGCACACCTGCATCTGTGTTGTCTGTACCTTATCTGCATCTGCACCTGCGTCTCTGTCTGCAGCTCCTCTCACCTCTGTTCTCTGGAGAACCGGACTGATGGTTTACGGCTGTGTTTGTGCCCACTTCTGGCATCAGCAGAAGGCATTTTCACTGAAAATGTGGTTCCTACGTAGTCCGTTGGGGCCCCAGAGACTCATGCTTTCCCGTAAAAATTGTGCAAAATAGGGTTGTGCTTAAGTGTTGTAGGTTAAGCTGTGGAAGATGGTGCAAAGGTGAGATGCAGGTTTTTTTTTTAAGTTTACTTATTTTGAGAGAGTGGGATTAGGGTTAGGGGTTAGGGTTAGTGGTTAGGGTTACAGTTAGGGGTTAGGGCTTAGGGTTAGGGTTAGGGTTAGAGGTTAGGGCTAGTGGTTAGTGGTTAGAGTTAAGGTTGGTGTTAGGGTTAGGGTTCAAAATTAGGGTTAGGATTAGGGTTAGGGGTTAGGGTTAGGGTTATGGTTACAGTTAGGGGTTAGGGTTAGTGGTTAGTGCTTAGGGTTAGGGATTAGGTTTAGGTTTACGGTTTAGGGGTTGGGGTTAGGGTTAGAAGTTAGGGTTAGGATAACGGTTAGGGGTTAGGGTTAGGGTTAGGGTTAGGGTTAGGGGTTAGGGTTAGAAGTTAGAGTTAGGATTAGGGTTAGGGGTTAGGTTTAGGGTTAGAGGTTAGGGTTAGAGGTTAGGGTTAGAATTAGGGTTAGGGGTTAGAGGTTAGGGTTAGGATTAGGGTTAGGGGTTAGAGGTTAGGGTTAGGGTTAGGGGTTAGGGTTAGAAGTTAGGGTTAGAATTAGGGTTAGGGGTTAGAGGTTAGGGTTAGGATTAGGATTAGGGTTAGGGGTTAGGGTTACAGGTTAGGGTTTGGGCAAAAGGACAGATGGGGTTGGGGGGGGACAGAGAATCCCAGGCAGACTCCATGGTGTCTACACAGAGTTTCTCTTGGCTCTGACATCATGACCTGAGACACAACCAAGGCTCACACTACTAATGGACTGAGCCTCCCCAGTGCCCCATATGCACATCTTTCCTAGAGACTCACTTTGGTGAAATTTGGTGGTGGCGTTTCAGGTATGTGTGCGCCACTTAGAAATTCACATGCTGTGAATAAGTCAGGCAGAGAAGGACAGACACCATATGTTTGCACTCATATGTGCATCAGGAGAAACTTAACAGAGGACCATGGGGAAGGGGAAGGGGGAAAATACAAACAGAAAGGGAGGGAGGCCGACTACAAGAGGCTCTTAAATACAGGAACAAACAGAGGGTTGATGGGGGGAGAGGAGAAAGTGGGTGATGCCCATGGAGGAGCGCACTTGTTGGAATGAGCCCAGGACGTTGTGTGGAAACCAACTTGACAACAAATTATGGGCTGAAGAGGGAGGGGGAAGGGGAAAGGGGGTGATGGTCATGGAGACGGGCACTTGTCGGGAAGAGCACTGGGTGTTCTATGGAAACCAGCTTGGTTATAAACTATTTTAAAAAATTAAAAATTAAAAAAAAAGAAGATGTAAGGGAGAACGGAAAGAGAGGCGTGCACCGGTGGGCCACCGGGCATGGCCAACAGTGACTAGATGACAACGCGTGTTTGTTCCTCACGCTTAGGAACATGCACACCGAAAGGAAGGAGGCAGGCGTGTTTCCGGGAAAACTATTGTCTTGTGCTTGAGAAGACAGCCCCCCGCGATTCAAACGCAGGCCAACCAAACACGTGTCCGTGACGGTGTCAGCAACATGATTGCTATGATTGTCTTTCAAGAAAAGAACCTTTCGCAGGATAAAGCAGTGATCTTAAAGTCACATTCCTTGTCAGGATAATTATGCCTAATGGACTCTATTATAATCTTATGTCCAAATTATAGACTAACGTGTGCCTCCCGAGTCTCCCAGGGACCGTTAGGATAGCAGAAGACAGCAAACACCACGGCTCTGTAATAGGAGACGAACCGTCAGACCGACTCCCATAACGCAATCTCCAGATAGAAAACAACACTTGAAAGAAAAATCATGACATGAGCCAAGCAGCCCAGGATTATCCTGAATGAAACGGAAGACGCAAATGCATATGCGTGAGTCTCTTGCTGCCTGTTTTAAAAATGCACAACTACAGGGAAATGCCCAAAGAACTGAAACACATATGTTTATTTCACTTCTCTTTTGTGTCGTTGTTTCTCTCTTTTTACGTCTTCAAAT